>PVJH01010887.1:0-71501 GCA_004026705.1 Nesogale talazaci
AGTTTTAATAAATAATTTTTCCCTCATAGTCTAATTCTGTTCCAGTATTCATTGATATCTGGAGTGGATCAAATATTCTCAGATAAACTGAATTCAATGATTGTTTCCACACTAGTCATCTATGTCACAAAGACTAGAAAATAGAATGACTGATAAATTGAAGAGCAGATGAATGACAATATGTCAAATCAACCAAACTGAAAAATTGGTGTTATTGCCATCTTTGTTCAATGCAAGGGTTGTGAATTAATTAATATGGCTCTTCCAGCCAAAGTTTCAGGAATTCCCACCAACTCATCTTTTTGAGCATGGGATCTCTGTAAGAAGGGGGGGGAACACTGGTAGAGTCAACCTGTGAATAACTGTTATAAAACACAATCTTCTTTTATCTGGAAAGAATCTGAAATAGAATCCAATGTTGTTTTAAGCCAGCTGCAAAGAGTAGTTAGGTGCCTTGAGTCGTTTCTGAGCTACAGTGACCCTAGTACAAAAAATTATTCTTGTGCCATCCTTACAAAACTTGTTGCGTTGGAACCCATTATTGTAGCTACTATGCCAAACCATCTTTCAAGGTTCTTCATCTTTTCCATTGCTTCTCTACTGCATCAAGCATGATGCCCTTTTCTAGGGAATCGCTCTCCTTATAACATGCCCAAAACATGTGAGACAAAGTTTTTCAACCTTTGCTACTAAGGAGCATTCTGTCTGTACTTCTTCTAAGACAGATGTGTTTGTTCCTTTTGCAATTCATGGTACTTTAATAAGCATGGAGAGGAATAGACACCTTCTTTGTTGTTACTGGAATAGACACCCACTCTGGATATGCAGCTACCTTCCTTGCATGCAATGCTGCTGCCCAAAGTACCATTCATGGACTCACAGAATGCCTCATCCACCAGCATAGCATCCCACATAGCATTGTTTCAGTTCGAGGGACTCACTTCACAGCAAATACTATGTCAATGGGCCCATGCTCATAGAACCCACTAGTTGTATTATGTTCCTCGTCATCCTGACGCAACTGGCTTGAAGATTGATGGAATGGCCTCCTAAAGACACAATTATGGCACCAATGAGGTGGCTACAACTTGCGGGGCTGGGGAAATGTTCTCCAAGGAGCTGTATGCTTTCTAAACCAGGGGCCAATATATGGTACTGTTTCCAATAGTCGGAATTCATGGGTTCAGGAACCAAGGGGTGGAAGTTGGTGTGGCACCACTCACTATTACTCCTAGTGACCCACTTGTAGTATTTTTGCTTCCTGTCTCAGCAACCCTATGTGCTTCAGGCCTGGAGGTCCTGGTCTCCAGGGAAGGAACTTTCCCACCTGGAAACACAGCACGGATTCCACTGAATTGAAAATGAGAATGTCCCCTGGTCACTTTGGGTTCTCCTGCCTTTGCATCAACAGGTCAGGAAGGGTGTCACTGTACTGGGTGGTGTGATTGATCCTGATTACCAAGGAGAAATTGGACTGGTGCTACAAAATGGAGGTAAAGAAGAATATGTCTGAAATCTAGGAGATCCCATAGGCCGACACTTCGTACTACCATGCCCAGTGATTAAAGTAAGTGATAAGTTACAGCAACTCAATCCTGACAGGACATCTAATGATATAGACCTCTCAGGAATGAAGATCTGAGTCATCCCACAAAGCAAAAAACCACAACAGCTGAGGTGCTTGCCAAGGGCAAAGTTAATACAGAATGTGTAGTAGAAGAAGGTAGTTCTACCCAGCAGTTATGACCACATAATTAATTGCAAAAATTGGATTTGTGATTGTCAGTTTATTTTCTTTAGATGTGTTTATTGAATATCTTTCATTTGTTCATGTATGATGTATCAGATACAATAGGAGTCTGTGTTTCCCTTTATATGTATGATAGATGTTTGATGTTAAGTAGAAGTGTGATTTCATTGATGTCTGGAAATTTTATATGGCTAAAGAATTGTGTACAGGTGCCAAGTTGGCAAGGGGTGTATTGTGACAGATAGGTTTATTGTGCCAATATGGCCAATGAACACATGTGGGATTAATTGAAGAGCAGAGAGTTAAAGGGTTCGACAAGTCTCGGCTTTCTTGTCTCTTCCTCTCTGATGCTCAGACCATTATGCGGCTGCTTATCTTGTCTTTGCCGCCATTTGCAAACTATACTATCTGTGGGATACCCAACCTGTGGACTGTGTCACTGTAGTTTTTGGTTCTTCATAAACTGCTGCACCACACTACTAGAGCATATATTGCTTGAGCTGTCTATTGTCATCTGTCTGACTGTTGGTGACCTGCCTTGTTGTTTGCTGCCTGTGGCTGGATAGCCTGAATTTCTCTACAGAGGACTACCCAGTTGCCCTCAACACTTGAGTTGCAATGACCCAGTTGGATTGTTTTATAGATTACTTAACTGCTTATTTATTATGTTATATATATTTGTATATACATATACATAAAAACATTAGTGTCCTGGTTTTGTTTATCTAGAGAACTCAGTCTAACATACATTCTTTCAAGGTTTTTGTTTATGCTGAATAGATTTTTAGAAAATGTCTCCCTCAGTACTTCACAGTATTAATGGTTATGTTTGTGGCAACGATAAGTATAATATACAAATATCTTCTGTCAAACTTAATTCTTTTTGTGAGCAGTCTTTCATTTGTCCCTCACATCCATTCAGCCTGCATTTCTATCTATGTATCTACTTATTGATCACCACTATAGCATGATATAAAGAACAGTGTGATAATTAGGTTTTGGCTGGACTAGGATTCTTAGTAGTTTGGAAGTTGAAACAGCTCCATGATGTAATTTAGCATAATGCAATCAACTCCATGATTTGAACTGCCGTGAGCAGACAAAGATTGTGAGAACATTGGGATAGAGTGCAAAAAACTCTTATTGAAGTCACAGTCCTAATGATGTTTCCTTGGGGGGGGGGTGGTTTACTTGATCTGTAAGAGGAGACTTTGAATATCTTCTTCAATTCTTTCTTGTCTAGATCCTGCATCTTACTCATCAACCTCTGATTCTTTGGACTTAAGGAAATGGTATGTCATATTACCCGCGGACCTTGGGAACTATCACAGCCTACCTTCTGACTTGTATTCATTCACCTCTGCATCAACCAGCCATGGTCTTCTAGTTGCATCTTCCTGCTTCCTGGTTCATTTTCCTGCTGCCTGAAAGCAGCTATACAAGCCAGGAAAAGCCTCCAGTGTCACATCTGACCACAGATTTTGACTGGACTGGGCTTACCCACTTCTACAACTGTGTGGTCATTTTCTTGATATAAATTTCTACTAACATCACTGTTTTTGCTTCTTTAGAGAAAGAATATAGACTGACCCAAATATTATTTGCCTTTGTGGTTTTTAACTCTTACTAAATTCCAGTGTCTCTCCTGCCTTCATCACTTTTTGCCATCCTCCTGTTTATTGTATATTGCTTTCCCGGCACTGAATTAAGCACATGTCTATCTCACAGCCATTACCTTCTCTTCCTTTCCCCTCTGACCCCTCACAAGCACCAGAGGAATGCTTCTGTGAGTGGAAAGTCCTTTTCTCAACTCTATACAGTCATTGTACTCTTAGGATGTTTTTCCTTTCGTGATTGACTTATTCCATTCAGCCTAGTGGCCTTCAGGTTCATCCATATTTGAGAACTTTTACAGATTGATCATTATTCCTTAATGTTGTTTAGTAGTCATTGTGTCTATGTGTCTGAGTTTTCTTATTCATTTTGTTCCTTGATGGGAACTAAGGGTGTTTTCTTCCTTTTCCTGTTGTATGTTGTGCTGCCATGAACATGAATGTGCCTATACCTCTTTAGATCATGATTCTTTTTGCCCTAGATTTTGTACAAAGTAAAACGATTTCTGTATCACATGGTGTTTTTATTCAAAACGTTTCGAGGTAGTTCTATACCACTTTTCACAGTGATTGAAACACTTACAGTCCTACCACTGGTTTATGGGAGTTCCAGTCTCTCTGCACCCTTGCCAGTACTTGTTGTTTTCTTTTTGGTGGACTTTCTACTAGTGGCTAATGATCATAAGCATTTCTTCACATGTTTGTTGGCTTCCTGAATGTCTTCTTTGATGAAGTGTCTTTTTATGTTGTCTGTCCATTTTGCAATGAATTTTATTATTGAATTGATGACCTTCTTTATGATTTTTTAAGAATAATCAATTGTCCAATAGGTCATTGACAAAACCCCTCCCCCATGAGTTTGTGTTTTTTCTTTTGATATGTGAACGTATCCAGAAGAGCTCCAGATATCTAGTTTGTCTTTTGTTCTTTGGATGTTGTCGGATATGTCTGATATTGTATTTGTGCCATATGTTAGGATTGTCTCTTATATCTCAAAAGATAGGTACTCGAAACACATAATACAGGGGTTCTAATTTATTACTATAACAGACAAACCATTTTCAAGTGGGATTATTTCCAATGCAAACGGATTAGGATTTATAGTACAAATATATACTTTTGGAGGATATAATTCAATCCATGAATGATTGATGGTAGATTTTTATTAGAAATTGTCTTATAGAATTGTTATCGAAGTCCAGAAGTGTTACAGGAGGCACTCAGGAAGAGATGATCGTGAGCCAGCTGGAAGCCCAAATGCACAAAGTGAATCTGTTGTCTATGTAGCATGCTTTCTTTCTTTTCTCTTGTCATTGAACGTTTAAATCTTCTTTTTAGGGCCTGTAACTGATTAAGCCACACTTACCCAGGATACTCTTCTTTCTAACTGTTTAAGGAAATACTCCTTAACTTAAAGACAGATGATTAGAGAATTTAATTATGCCACAGAAGCACTTACATTTGTATTTTATTGAAAAACTGGGAGAAAATCATATGTGCCTTTGTTTCTTATTTCCATTTCTTTTGTTTCTTTTGTGGCATCACTGCCCTGGTGGGAGTAGGAGGCCCAGCCTTGCTTCTGGAGAGCTGCTGCTGGACTTGAACCATCAACCCTGTGGGCTGAAGTCCTGCACACAAACACAATGCCACCAGAGCTCAGTCATAATTTCCATTTCTTATGAGAAATTATCTCTGGTATCTCACTCTTCCCACCTACTAGTAAGAGAATCCTGAGGAATATAAACCAAGTTAACACATTGCAAAAATTCATAACAGCAAAGTTAAATAAAATAATATGAATACTAATAACAAGACAAGAAATAGCACAGAATAATGCAATTCCCAAAAGCAAAAAGAAAAAAGTAATGAATATGTGTGCATAAAAGTACAATTCAAGTCCTTTGATTCCTGAAGAGAGGTGTCCCCTCAATTTATGACTGAAGTGAAGGATTGGAAGGCAATTATGTGTGTTATTCCCAGAGGGTGCAAAGATCTTTGCTGTGTTTTGTTAAACTATCTGTGATCATTGCTTATTGATAATAAATAGTTGTCACTTTGCATGAGTACCAGTTAAGTATTAGCAAACATTTTAAACATATTTACAGTTACTAGAAATAGTCTGACATCTATCAAGAATTTTTTTCATAAAACTGTCTCTCTTTCTGATGGAGCCTAGAGAGGGAGTGCACCACTTTTCTTGTTATAATCGACCCTGAGGAAAGCAAGGATATTGCAATTTAGCTAAGGTTGACACACAATAAAGGGTAATTATTGAATTCCAAGTGCTTAATGACATATACACTTGAATTCAAGAGACTAGTGTTGACCTTGGTTGCATGGTTGAAGGGCTATGGTGCCATCACTCTCACTGGAAGATTAAAGATTATCGGGTCATAGAACACAAAGAAATCATTTAAGACAGGGAGGGATGCGAGAAAGGGTAAGTGTAACTGCTTAGGCTAAGGATACTTTTTTTAAAACACACACATTGCATGTTCTTAGAATGTACAATGGATATTCCTGCTCAAGCTTCTGGAGTTTACCCTACCTTTTGGTCTATTTACCATTATGCCTGGCACTCCCACTCAATGAGGCAGTTTCGGTGATGCTTAAAAAAGCCACATGAAGGGCAAAATATTTGTGGATTGCTGCTATTTTCAGTTCTGGAAAAATAGACAAGGAATAACTTAGTAATATCAACTCATTTTAAAATATATCTTGAAAATGTGACCTGCTCTCTGGGGAATATCAAAAGTGGACTATAGGGCCAGGACATGGCACCCCATCAAACTCGAATGGGAAACACTCCTAAAGGTCAACAAACAGACCTGGAACTATTTATAGGTTTTTCTTTTTTTGTTGGTGGTTTTATTGTTGCTTAATTTGGGGCGGGGTGGGGGTGTATTCTTTTTTTTTTTTTTTTTTTGGTGTATGTGCTTATTATTGTCTCTGCATGTCTATCTAGATAAGTTAGGCTGGATAAACAATCCAGAAGAGAAAACAACAGAAACAATGGTTCTGGTGAGGACATGGGAGAGGAAGAGGCGGAGGAAAGAAAGTGGGTAGTAACAAATCCATGGACAAGGTAACAACAAGTGATCTAAAATGGATGGTAAGGAAGGTGTAGGAGGCTTGGTAGGGCTTGATCAAGGACAATGTAACTGAAAGGAATTACTGAAAGCTGAATGAAGGCCAAATGTGATAGTGTGACAAGAAAGTCAAAGGAAATATAGAGGTCTAAATACAGACATGTACATATGAAAATATATTTATATAAAATAATAGGGAAATATATCTATATACATATATTTATAGGTTGAGTATTAAGATGGCAGACAAATATTAGGTCTCAATTCAGGTTCTCCCTTAATGCAGGAACACTTTGTTCTAATAACCCATCATTCTGTGAAGCTCACCTTCTCTATATGATTGCTGAAGACAAAAGGGTTGCATAAGTAAATGTGGTGGAGAAAGATGATGGTGCCTAGCTATCAAAAGATACAGCATCTGGGGTCTTAAAGACTTGAAGATAAACTATCTGAGCAACTACCTAACTGAGAAGCAGCAAAGCTCACACATGCATTCTGGTATGATAGTGAGGGGTTGAGGGGATTAGGTATCAGGCATCAAAGACACAGAACAAAAAAGGTGGAGACCCAAAGCCCATCTGTAGACAATTATAATAATTATAAAATTATAATAATTTATAAATTATCAAGAGGTTATGAGGGAGAAAGGGTGAGGGAGGGAAATTGAGAAGCTGATACTGAGGGCTGAAGTGGAAGATGTTTTGAGGGTGATGGTGGTAACATATATACAAGTGTGCTTGACAAAATGGATGAATAGATGGATTGTGGTAAGAGTTGTATGAACCCCCAGTAAAATGATTTCCAAACAAAGCAGAGAATACCAGAAAGATGTTTACTGTTTCGTTGACTGTGAAAAGTCATTCCACTGTATGGACCATAATAAACTTTATAGTGATCATTCATAAATTGCACATGGATCAAGGGACAATTGTGCAAAGAGAACAAGGGCTTACTACATGGTTTAAAATCAGGTAAGCTACGTGTGAGTCAGGGTTGTATTTTCCCACCATACTTGTTCCATCGGTATGATGAATAATTCATCAGGGAAACTGGATTTATGTGAAGAAGAGTGTGATATTAGGACAGGAGGAAGCCTTATTATTATGCAGATGACACAGCCTTATTTGATAAAAGTGAGGAGAATTGAAACACTTGCTGATGAATATTGAGGACTGTAGCCTTCAGTATGGATTTCAATTCTGTGTAAAGATGTCCAAGGTCCTCACAACTAGGACATAGGTAAACATCATATAAATGGAGAGAAGGTTGAAGTTTGTCAAGAATTTTGTCTTACTTGGCTCCATAGCCAAGGAGCAGTAAGTGATCAAAAGATGCATTTTGTTGGGTAAATCTGCTGTACATGACCTCTTTAGAATATTAAAAAGCAAGGGTATTACTCTGAGGACTGAGGTGTGTCTGACCTGATTTGACTTTGCTTATGGATGCGCACTTCACAAGGTTCCAACTGGAATGAAGAGTCTTCATGTTGAAAGATATGATTGTTTCCACAGAGCACTGGGTTGATGTAAATGGGCAACATAGAAATTGGACACCCAAAATGGGAGAATAAAGGCAGGAAGTGATTGGCTTACAAGCTGTTATAGGTGGGGGAATATATATTCATAGGATTATAAGATTAAGGTATGGGTATAACCTAACTGGAATTGTAAGGCATAGGATATTTTCTGTTTTGTTCACTTATAGCATATTATGTTTAAATGAGGGGGGCACATATTGAATTGTATTTAGCTTTATCCTGTTAGGTAAAGATATGATTTTATTATTGTTTGTTTGAAAATTACATATGGCTACAGAGTTATGTGAAAGTATCAAACTGACAAGGGGTGGTCTGTGGCAGTCATGCACTCTGGTGCCACTTTGATTAAGAGTGTAGGGATGGAGTTTAGCCTGTCAATCTGGAGATAGCTAATGAGACCTCTGTGTGGTCATGACTTTCTCTGAGAATTCTGGGAAATTTTGCGATATTTCTTCCATGAGTGTGAAAGACTATCAACACAGTCCTTGGGAGATGCTCTACTGACAAGACAAGATGGCAGCATGCTGATAGACCCTGAGGAGCACAAGTTGATGCCACATGGGCTTACCCTGATGGAACCTGATCTCTGGGACCAGAGAAGCCCCGTGGAGACTCTTGCCAGTGCTGAGTTGCTTGAAAGGCCACAGAGAGACCTGTGCCAGCACTGAGATGTTTCTACCACCACTGGATACACAAGATTGCACCCACTGGCTTTTGATTATCCTGGCAACATTGCATGTGTTTCGTGAGTCTGAAGAGGACTAATGAATTGGTATCAGACATATGGGCTAATATCAGACTTATGGATTTGGACTGGACTGGGTTGGGATGCTTTCTTAATGTTCCATTCCTCTTGTATATAAACCTCTCCCTATACATATGTGTGTTTATCAAATTGTTTCTCCAGTCTACCCAGACTAGCACAGTATTTCACATTGCCTCACATGCATGTGAAAGTTGGGCATTGAATAAGAAAAAATGAAGAAGAACTGATGCATTTGAATTGTGGTGCTGGAGTAGAATATAGAAAGTACCATAAATAAATCTGCAGTGAAAGAAGTAAAGCTAGAGTGCTCCTCAGAGGAAAAGATGGCAAGAGTTTTACATACTTTGGGCATATTGTCAGGTGATACACTCTCTTCTTCATATTCCTGTTGACAAATCACATGGAACTTTACTGATGAAGCCATAATTCTGTAGCTGGAGAAGTCACATGGAGATCCACACCAGCACTGTGATGCTTCCACTGCCACTGGATCCACAAGTACTTCCACCCACTAGACTATGATCTTCTTGCATTTGGCATCATTGCATGTGCTGTACGAGTCTGAAGAGGAATTTATAGACTGATACTGGACATAATAGCTAATATTGGACTTGTGGACTTGATCTGTACCAGGCTGGGATGTTTTCTCAATATACAATTACTCTTTTATATATTCTTTCCTATACACATATGAGAGTCTATGAATTTTTTTCTCCAGTTAACCCTGACTAGCACACTACCTCTAGAAATTCAATGAAGTACAAATGGAATAGCAAGTTATCCTTTAGATTCCTAGCCACAAGGTCAGCCAGTCAAAACCACCAGAGGTTTCAATGGAGAAAGAAAGGGCGTTCTATTCTCATAAACAAGTACAGTCAAAACCCCACAGGCACAGTTCAACTTTGTCCTATACAGTCATTATGAGTTAGAGTTGACTTGATGGTAGTGAGTTTGATTTGAGTTTAGATGCACTCCAGAGATTCTGGTTGAGGGTGTTGGGAGCACAGGCATCTGCATTTCATGTGATAGTGTACAGTTTCTTTAATACTATTCTAAAAGCATAGTGTCTAAAATACTAACTCTGAATAGATTCTTTAATATGGTTTCAAAATGGGAGCAAGCTATACAATCTTTTTGAAGGATATAAAATAAATAAAAATGAACCAGGGTATTTACACTGTGCCTGGGGGGGAGTCTAAATTGATATAAAAAAGATATCACTCTCAGAATTTGAAGCTTACCCTTAATTCTAGGCCTAATCTAAGACCATTTATTCTTGCGACATGGTCCTGCTTGATGTTCACCCCCATGAAGCGCTCACTGAAGATATGCGTGCTATAGAAAATTGTGGAAGAAAATAGATGATGCCTGATTATCAGAAGGAACAGCATCTGCATTTTCAAAACCTTGTCTTCTACTAAGCAGCCATCTAAAGGAGGTATCAAATAAGTCCACATGGAAGAAGTACACCAGCCTGTGGACTATTAGGATTTATTTTTTCCAATTATTTATTTTTTAAATAATAAAATCCAACTCTAAAGAAGGGGATAATATCAGTTTCAACTGCTCAAATTAGATGGAATTTAATCAATTTAAAACACTTGGGTTGCACAAGGCTGCAGACGACAATTGAAGCCCAAAATCCATTTGCAGGATCCACACATGATTAATCTTCTGGTGAAGTCTCTGATCACAGTTGATAGAGGTGATTAGCCTTATAATCAAACAAAGCATTGAAAAGTTGATCATTGGCATACATAGTTTAGTGAAAATGGAATATATTGTCATTCGATCTCTGTTTTGACTCATTTTTAAGTTGTTTCAGCTTTTTTAAAAAGAGTGAAGGGGAAATACCCATAAGTTAAGCCTCTTGTGAATCCCCTTAACCCTAGAGCAAAGATGTGAATAGTCTTGCTATCTTACAGAATGCATTCAAAAGTGGACTATTGCAGATGCAGTTGGGTTAAAATTTGACACTCTCTTTGGATTCATTTTGGATTTTCTCTGGTTTTTAATGTTCTTTTTCCTCTTCTTTCTTTGTGATCAAGGTTTTTTTTTGCTTTTTGTTTTTTGTGATCAAGGTTTTTCTTTGTTTTTCTTTGTAATTGTTGTTGTTTGTTTTCTTAATGATTTTCTGTCTATGAAATTCAGGATGTGTAAATCTGTAGAGGCAGTATGTAGACTGATAGCTCCTTGGGGACATGGCCAGAAAGGTTGGGGGAGAATAGGGAGTTAATAGCTACGCACAAGAACAAAAAAAAGTTCTGCAATTGATTGTGGTGATGATTACACAATTCTTCTTGATGCAACTGAACTATTGAATTGTATGACATGTGAGCTATATACCAATAAAACTGTTAGAAAATAGCATTCTCTAATTAATATGTAAATTTAAGGTAATCTCAATCAGAATTTCAAGGCATTTAAAAAGAACCATACTTTATCACATAGTAAAGATTACAATAAAGCTAATTAAAGCAATAAGCAAAGGAATTGGTGATTAGGTCAATGGACTAGACTAGAGAGTCCCAAAAGAGTAAATGGCAAAAGTGGTACTCATTTTCAAGAGGAACAGATTATTTGATTAGCTATTAATCAGGAATGAAACATAATTCTGCTTTGCACAACATGTAAAAAATAAGCTTCAGATTGATTATAATTATAAATGCAAAAACCGCAGGTGAAACATAGGTGAACAATGGATAACCCGGGGTGAATAAGCAAGATAAAGAACTCAAGATTCATAAAAGTAAAAATAGGCCTATGTGACTATATAAATTAAAACATTTTATGTAATTACAGAGTATAAACAGAGCCAAAACTTAGGGAAAATATTTAAAACATATGGCAATCAAGGCAATGAGATTCTGAAGAGTTAAAAGTTTCTTGAACGATGAAAAGAAAACAAAAAACAATCCAGTAAAGAAAATAAACTTTGGCAAAGGGAGGGGGTAGGGAGGGTGAGGGTAGGGGGAAAAAACAGTATGCCTCTCTTGATCCACCTCACACACTCACCTGACCTCACCCTGTGCGACTTCTTTTTGTTGTCATGAATCAAGAGAGACATGAAAAGATAGTGATCTGAGGACATTGAAAAAGGGAAGAAAAAAATGAAATGGGCTGTCAGTTATCGAAATAGATGAGTTTGAAAAATGTTCCCAAGAATGAAATTGAAGACTTGGCAAGTGTGCTGCATATAATGGAGAATACTTTGAAGGTGACAGTTATTTTGGAGAAAAAAACCCCACAAAACAAAACAAAACAAAAAAACAGTTAAATACACAGCCTTGAAGGAAAAATTCAAAGATAACCCCTTGTATTTTTGGCTCTGATTGATGCTTCCATGGACATTGATTGCAAATCCAACTAAAATGAAATTCCTGAAAACTTTGATCTTTCATTTACATATATCATGATGTTGATATGCTTATGAGTCCAGTTGATTTTTTTCTTTCTTTATACTGAGCTGTCATCCATGCTGAAGGTTATAATACTTGATAATCAACATTAAGTATCTTCCAGACATTTAGGGAAAAAATTGCGCTATCTGCATATCACAGCTTGTTTATGAACCTTCTTTCAAAGTTGATGCCACATTATTCTTTATCTAATCCAGTTTTTCAATTATTTTCTTAGTAGTAAAAAGTTTAAGAAATAAGAATGGCAAAAGGTTACAACCTTGATGCACATCTTTCCTGATTTTAGCCATGAAATAGCAATTAGTTCTTGTTAAACAAATGTCTCTTCATGTTTGCACAGGTTCCACATGGGCATAATTAGGTAATCCAGAATTTTCATTCTTTGCAATGTTATTGTCCACATAGTTAAAGCCTTTTCATATTCAATGAGACACAAGTAAGCATCATTCTGGTCTCTATATGGTGCAGTGAATTATTACCCAGTCCTCCCACCCATAGTTTTTCATTTTGTGATGTGTTGTAAGTATTTGCCTCTATGTTTATGGCAATGGTCCCATTTTAGAGTGAGCTCTCCATTTTGTCAATGAAGAAGGATTAGAGCAGGATAAATCTTGAGTTACATTTTACAAGAAGGAGTGACTGAAGTCATGACCCTTGCCCCAGTACCCTGCATATACTTGTACTGTCTTGCTCACATATAAGAAGTTCCCTTGAGATTATAATCTGCATCTAACATATATGAATGTTCTGCCAAAGTTCTCTTCCTTGCTTTGGGTCATGCATCTAGCTTGTTGTCATCTGACATTCATTTCTTGGAACTTGAGTTTGATTGGCTGGCTTCTGTAGCCTATTTGGTTTCTCTCTTCCTCCTGTGTATGACTCTTTTTCTATGTCTGTACTCCTCTTTTATGAAACTCTCTTCATAAAAAAGCATTAAGGAATTAGACTAAGATTAGGTCATTCTCCATTGCCATATACATTCTTTAATTTAAATGATAACACTGACAAAACCCCCCATTTTTGGAAAAAGAAATCATTCACTGGAGAGTTAGAATTTCAACATCTTTGAGACTTATGAGGCATAATTGAGTCTATAATATATGGCATATATTAAAAACTCAATAGTATTAAGTGTCATGGGTTTGCTATTGAAGGGGACAAGGATGTGATTATTTTGGTAAATTTGCAAGCAAAAGGTTAATGAAAGGTATCTTTGGTGCACTTTTATTCCAATATTGAGAAAGATCATGGTAGAGAAGGATTAAAAGAAAACTTTTGGTAGAGATGACTGGTATGTTTTCTGTGTTACATTGGTCTAATTTTATCTGGAAATTAGAGAACATAAGTAGGGAGATGAAATAGAAAGTTGCTTAATTTTTAAGTTAATTCAAATGGTGGTTTTGTCCTCGGTCAGTTAGGCACTGTGAACAGTTTGCTCACCACCCCATGATCCAGTTTCTGTATATTCATGACAGGGATGTTACAAAATTATGAAGGGAAAAAATGAGACGACGGACAGCATCACATATCTAGGACATAAGTAGGCACTTAGTAAACATTCATTTCTTCCATTCTTTTTTTGATATTACATTTCTGCCTACCACTATTTTCTCAAGAAATTGAAGTAGAAGGTTACAATTACTCTATGTGACCCCAATTCTACCCTCTCCCGCCTGCTTGAATTCTTCCTTTTGTGAGCCAAGGCTCTTTGGGAAAGTCATGATGTCATACAAGATGAGGATATCCATGCACTGTTGTTGTATCCACCTGAGGAGAGACAGACATGAGGATATCTTTTTTGTTTTGTTTGCTTTTTGGGGTTTTTTTGGGTTTTATTTGTTGAGGATATCTTTATAGTCCCAATTTCATAATTGGATTAGGCATTTATAATTTATGTAAACACATAGCTCCTGCTTTCAGTTTAGAGTATGTTATTTTAATTTTATTAATACTTCACAAATAAAGTACATTTTGGTTGCAAATAATTTTAATTCCTAAAAATCTAATTCATAGAAATATTAACCCCTTCTTTTTGTACTCAGCAAGGCATCGTTTGGACTATATATGCTTAGAAATATGAATAGGCATTATCTAAGTAGGCATATGACAATTCTAGTGATAGTAGGAATATTCACATAGTCTTTGATAGATACGCTAATGAGAATAACTGCAGAAACACACACACAATCATTCTGCCTTTAAGGAAATGTATTTTTAATTATAGATTCATTTATTTGTTTACATGTGAATTAGGGCTGACTTTCCATAGAAAAACATGAGATAAAATTTATTGTATAATCTCTCAGTAGCTCAAAAATTCTCTCTTTCACTCCACTCCACCTAGAATTCGCTTTTCTATCATTGACCAATATATATTACAGTTAGAGTTTTGAATTCCAGAAAGAGTGGCTAGTACATTTGAAAGCAATAGTTCTTATTTTTTTAATTGTAGCTATTTGAGCAACAACTTCATTTCTGAAAGAATTTTAATATTAGGTATGAGCATGTCAAGGAATCCTGGTGTCACAATAATTAAATGTTATTAATGATAGTGATGAAATGTTAGTGATTTAAACCTATCAGCTGCTCCACAAGAGCAAGAAGTAGTCATCTGCTTCTATGAAATGATGGCCTGGGAAACCCTATGGGGAAGTTGAACTGTGTCCTGTTGTGAGTTGGTATGGACTTCATATCAATGCATTTGAGACATGAGTGCTAAGAACATATGAGAGTCCACAGGAGCTGATAGGGGGCCATCCGCTCCAACTACGTTGAGATGGTTGACAACAGTAACAACTATTTACTAGATAGATGGTGTGGTTGGATCGGTTTGGCACAGGATGGGGTAGAATACACTCTTTCAATCAGATGGTAGCCTGATTATGCTCCTTGAGGGGGTTGGCCTTTGAATAACGAAGACAGTGAGAAATTCTCTTTCTGGCCCTTCTCACTCCTTGCTTACTGGGATTCTATGTCTGCCTCCAGGGGGAAGTCCCATGTGGATCTCTGATCCTGTGCACTAACCTGGGAGCGATAGGCACCCTACCATGTCCCCATCCACTTTGGAGCTATGTCGCTCTGCACTCACTGGGCTGTGATCTCCCTGTTCAACCACTCCATCTTTCTGCATTATCAGTCTATAGCCTAATGGGTCTAAAGAGGGCTCCTGCTAGCATAGAATCCATGGACTTGAGTTGAACAGGGTTGGAATACCTTCATCATAAATAATACAAAGCTACTTTCTAATATAAAATTATTTCTTATACATAAATGAGTGTCACTCGTTTTGTTTTCCTAGACAACCCAATCTAACAAAGATAGGCAAATAACATATAATGAAAACAAGGAGAAAGTCCGGTGTCCTATCTTGCCATTAATGAATATTTCAATGGTTTCACATCAGTCCTTTATATTCTAGGCATGAAGATGAACCTTTCGGAGGAGGATAGCTAAATATCCATTTTGGGGGGGCATCACTGCCCTCTGGTGGTGGGAGTAGGAGACTCACCCTTGCTCCCAGAGAGCTGCTGCTGGATTTGACTCTCCAACCCAGTGGGCTGCAGCTGGATTTGACCCTTCAACCCAGTGGGCCACAGTCCCGCGCACAACCACTATGCCACCGGGGCTCAGCCATAAATGTCCATTTTTTGTGTGACTAATTATACCACAGCGCCTGTGCATATAATCTCTGAGATTAATGTGTTATGCATGTAATCTTATTAAAGATTGGGTGAGTATACACAGTCAAGCATTTTTAAAACATGGTTTTATATCCAGAAAAACACACGCTATAAAAAAACAGAAAGAAATGCAAAAAACCCAAATGCTATGAGGTTATTATAAGAGTAGATGCTGAGAAGATTCTAAGATGGAGTAATTTGGCAGCCTAGTGCGGTGGAGCTGCTTCTGACTCAGAACACCCCTGGAGGACAAAGTAAAACTGTCCTCTCGGGTTGATAATCCTGTAAATCTCTAAGGAAGCAGACTGCCACATCTTTCCCTGGGAGTAGCTGTTAGGTTTGAACTTCTGACTCTTCAGTTAGCAGTGGGCATTTGACCATAGCCACCAATAAAATTAGTCTATACAATAAATTTTTACCCACAATAGACCCACATAGTGGTTTCTAAGGTTGTCAACATTTTTTTTTGTTATTACAATTATGGAAGATATAAGACAAATAGTCTGTCAATAAAATTGAAAGAGAAGAGAACTCAATGGTTAAAGATTTTCTGTCAATTCTAAAGTTGTCTTTAAATTGATGCCAGGAATTCTTCTGTCAGATTTAGGCTGCCCATCTCTTCAGCTTGTTTATGTACAAGGAGGTTGGGGTCAAGACACACTGTGATATATACAATATATAACTTCGGAAACTAGTCCGACATTTCAAAGAATACAAGCATGCCATTTTGCACCTTCTTAAAAACAGGGAGTGCCTCAGAACAAATCACGATCAAGTGCATCGCTAATGTTTACTAATATATATGGAGGTCAAAGGAATTAAAACTGCCAACAATGTCTAATATACTATCATTCTAACCCATTACTAAGGCAGAACTACATCAAATCCCAAACTGTCCGCATATATTTCATTTAATAGAAACTTCAATTAGTAGTTAAATTGTTCTACCTTTAACTCAAACCATTAGTTTGACTAACTCTTCAATTTGATGGCTTATATTTAGATTATTTGTTTACAGAGGATAATTCAGATACAATTTCAAAGTCATTATAGGTTTTAGAGATTTTAAAGATCCCAGAGTTGCTGCCTAAATGATTGTGATCCTACTATAATTTATAAAGAACTTAGAAAATCATGAATATTAAGTCCTATATAGCTTCATTTCAGTTCTGTTCTAACTTCCTAGAAAGCCAGGAACAAGCTTTTGTTTAAATATTTAAAGGGAACTTCTGAAGACTATAAATTGCTATTTAATCTACTCTTTTTAGGAGTCAAACCTCTAACATTTCTGCAGGTTGGTCAGGAATTCCAATTCAGAAGGAATAATGGTCTACAGTTTTATTTTTGAGAGGAAAAACATTCTTGGCCTCCTGGAAAGCTTCAAGTATTATATAATTACAATTAAATGAAGATTAGGCTTTTGGGGAGTATATATTTCTAAAAGAGAATATTTATTGGTTGGACTCATTAATGAGTGCTACTTGTTACTTTGTCATGCATTTGGAATTTTTTATTGTGACTTGGATGAAAATTTTACAGAATAAATTGGTTTACAACTCAACAGTTCATACATATTTTGCTTCGTGGCATGGTTTACAATTTTCTCAATTTAATGGCATTCTTGCCACTTTATCCCTATGTTCACAATTTCCATCCATCCTTTTTTTGTATCCTTACGTACCTCCTAGGCTTTTCCCCTGGACAAATGCTACCCTTTCAAGTCTACATTGTTGACTAATATTCTAAGGGGTGTGGCATACCTAGTGACATTATTCACCTATTGGTCTGTCTATTGTGTGTCTGAAAGTCAAGCCATTCTAGGTTGGAACATTGAACATTATCACACAAAAGGGTCACAAGGAAGCGATGATATATCCGGGGTACAGTGTAACACTGATGAAGCACATAACTATCTCTCATTCTTTAATAGAGCTTCCCCTTACTGTTATGGTCTTAGTTTTACCTTGTTGATCTTGCTACACTGGCATATATTCATTTGTATAATTAAGATCATTCAGCCCATGAAATCCACCATAGATTAAACCCTTCAGAAATAGAAACAGGAGTAGTGATTCCTTGAGGGTACAGGAAAAGTGGGGGGAAAAGGGGAGAGGAGGAACTGATGGAATGATGACTGTATAACCCTACTTGAGGGGAAAAATAGGTGAACGGATACTTTGGGTGGTGTAAGATATGGTAAAATAATAATAATAGTAATAGTAATAATAATAATATATACTAAGGGTTCCTGGGGGATGATAGGAAGTGGGAGGGAGGGGATAAAGGGAAGTCAATATCAAAGAGTTCAAGAAGAAAGAAAAAGCTATGAAAATAATGGTGACAGCAATTACACAACTATGCTGATCTGGTTGAATTATGAATTATTATAATACCTGAAAGCGCTCCCAATAAAAGTGTTTTTTTAATTCCAGACCAGCTGAAATCAAGTCCTTATACTAGTCCATAAGTCTGATTCTAGTCCATAATCTTTCTTCAGAATCACACAGCCACACACAGTAATCAATTAAAAAGTGCAGGAAGGTCACAAGTTGGTGGGTGCAGTGGATGCATCTCCAGGGATCTGGCTACCATTAGCGTGGTTCAAAGTATTTAAGTAGCAGCCAGGTTAAAGAAAGAGAAAGAGTGGCCTGCCTCCAGTGAACCATTTATTTTAGCCACCCTATGAAACTTAACTATTACAGTCTACCCTTTGCCAATTTGACATCTTGGACACAATTCTTTAGGCATATATAATTTCTAGACATTAGTGAAATCACAATTACACCTTATACCATATAGCTAGCATACCTACTTTTTAAATTGAGAACTTTGTGCTTAATTGAATAAAACTGAAAACATACAACTCAAAATGTACTAGCTTCATTTAAACATAATGTTCTACAAGTGAACAAAACAAAAATATTCTATGCCTAACAATTTCAGTTAAGTGAACAACTACCCCATAATCCTATAAAAATATTCCCCCACCTATGAAAGTTTGTAAGCCAGCCACTTCGTGCCTTTATCCCTCCAATTTTGGGTATCCGATTTCTACACCTGCCCATTATATCAACCCAGTTCTCTGAAAAGACAAGCATGCTCTTTGTTGTAAAGAGTCTTCATTCCAATTGGAAACTTGTGAATCTGAATCCATAAGTAAAGTCAAATCAGGACAGACCATCCATAAAGTCAGCAGCAATACGGACCAATTTACAGACTCAAAAATCGTATCTTCATCTGTTTGGCATCTGGTCAACTCAATGGGGGCTGCCTCACTCAGCCTCACCACAGGATGCTCATTGGCTACCTAGCACCTTTAAAAAATAAATGCTTTCTTGTTATTCTATTCTTTCTCTTGGCTGTTATTTTTTTTGGGGGGAAGGGCATCACTGCCCTCTGGTGGTGGGAGTAGCAGGCCCAGCCTTGCTCCTAGAGAGCTGCTGCTGGATTTGAACCGCCAAGCCAGTGGGCCGCAGTCCTGCACCCAACCACTATACCACCGGGGTTCAGCCTTGTTTCTATTGTATTCTACTCTATGCTATTTTCTATTCTATTCTATTCTATTCTTCTGTTAGAATGTTTTCTACACTCTTCACTACACTTTTCTGTAGCACTCATATCATCAATGATCCTTTCATGAGTGTAAATATTGATAGGCTGTATCATAAGATTTGATTGTTCTTAGGTTAGGCTATATGAGTACATGAGAGTTCAGAAATGTATTCATATTTATTCATATATATACACATATAGATCCTACTTTAGTGGCAGTATTGTAAGTTTTTTGGGAGATCCCATAAGTGACATCAGCGGGGCCTTTAGTAATTCTAGCAGTAGTTTTGTTAAGCTAGTTACATGCATAGAATTTAGAACATTATTGAGATAGGTGGTGTAGTGGTGACATATTGGACCGATAACAGCAAGATCAGCAGTTCAAAACCACAAAGCACACTGCAGAAGAAAGAAGGGGCTTACTACTACCGTCAAGAGGCAGGGTTCTGGAAAGTAACCAGAGGCAGCTCTACCTTGTCCTGTAGAGTAACAATGAGTGAGAATCAACTCTTGGGCAGGGAAAGGTTTTTATGGGGAAATGTTCTAGATTGAATACCTGGGGTGTTTCCTTATACATCTTAAACACGTAGTGACTGAATCTTGTTTAAGAAAACTAGAGGCAAAAAGTTCAACAGTTCTCATTTATTACAGTTGGATTATATCTACAGAACTAAGACAATGTTTAGAAAACTGAAAAATATGGTTGGGGCAAATATATGGTAGTCTTAACTTGCCTAACTTAACTCTTGTAAAGAGTTTTAAACCTAAGTCCAATGACTTCCATTTCCACAAATGTAAGGTGGCAGTCTTTCTCTCCCTTCCCTAGGGTTTTGCTGCTTGAAGTCCACCAGTGTAATTTCTTTCATCAGCAACTGGTGTGTTTAAGATAAAGGTTCTCTTACTCATGTCTTTCTTTTAGGACCTTGCTCTACAGATTAAGGCTGAATTCCTTTAGAGGACAAGCTCTATAAAGAGATAGATTATTTTGTTTTTCTGGTCGTTTGCAGTACTTTGAATATTCTTCTCAAGAACCATAATTTGAATGCATCAATCCTCCAGTCTTTCTTATTCATTGTCTATCATTCACATGCACAGGAGGCAGTTGACAATAATGAGACTTACCTGAAATGATACATCATTACCTTTCTTGACTCCTGCATCCATGGATACTGAGTGTGAATACAAGTAAAATGAAATTTTGATAAGACTGATTTTTTTCCTGTTTATCCTCATGTGGTTTATTGGTTCAATTGTGAGAATTTTAGTTTTTTTTTGCCTTAACTTGTAATCCTCAAGTTCTGTTCTTCTTTTTATAATGCAGCTCCCCAATTATTTGCTTGCTCTACAGATTAAGTAAGTATGGTGAAGGGCTATGACCTTGATGCATATAGCTTTCCTTATCATAATTCATTCTGTATCTCTTGCTTTGTTCTTGATAATCTTTTCATGTGTTCTGGATCATTCACTATTGTACCCATTTTTCTAGTTGTTAGGTGTCCTGAATCGGGTCCAACTCAGTGGCCCTATGAACAAGAAAACAAACACCACCAGGTCCTGTGCCATTCTCAGATTTATTCCTATGGCTGAGTAGTTGCTGCATCTGCTGTGCTAATTCACTTCATCAAGGGTCTTCCCCCACATTTTCACTGTCTTTTTCCGGGGCAAAGTGTCTCCTGAAAATGGGTCCAAAGTGCATAAGAGAAAGTCTCATCATTTTTGTTTCTGAGGAACATTCTGCCTGCATTACTTGTAAGACTGATCTCTTCTTTTTTTTTGGCACTTCATGATACTTTCAATATTCTTCCCAACACCGTAATTCAAATGCATAAACTGCCCTTTGATTTTCCTTATTCAATATCAAATTTTCATTTATATGTGAGGTGATTGAAAGTACTATGACTCATGTCAGGCAGTGCTTAATCCTCAAAGTAACATCTTTTCTCTTCAACCCTTTAAGGAATGCTTATGCAGCAAATATATGCCATGTAACGTGTGATTTGATCTCTCAACTGCTGTTTCACAGACATTAATTGTGGATCCAAACAAGATATATTTTTTGACAACTTCAATTATTTATCCATTTATGATGTTATCTATTGGTCCAATTGTGAGGATTTCTAGTTTCTTTACATTGAGTTGTAATCTATATGGTAGGCTGCTAATGTTGAAGCTCTCCATTTTCTCTTTCCATAGATGTAGTTAATTTGATTTTTGTGATTTCCCATTGGAGGAGTCCTCATACATACTCAATTTATTTCTTTGAAAAAAAAGTATTTGTGATGAGGGAATCATTGGTCTTGCCAAATTTTGTCATGTGATCTCCAACTTTGTTTCTACCACCAAGTCCAAAACTTTGGCATTCCAATCTCCAGTAATTATCAATGCATCTTTGGTCAATTTTGGACTGAACACATTGATACAATTCTTCATTTTCTTCCTCGCTAGCTTTATTCATATGTGAGCAAATTTGAATAGGAGTCATATTGGCTGGATTTCTTTGTATGCATATAGATATTATGCTGACACTGACAGCATTAAACTTTAAGATAGATCATGAAATATAGTTTCTGATGATAAGCATGACATCATTTCTCTTAGACTTGTCATTTTCAGCATAACAAAATGCTATGCCATTGCCTAGGATATCAATCTTTATTTAATCCATATCATTCTTGACAACTTGCAATTTCCTAGACTCATACTTTGTACCTTCTCATTTCTGATTATTAATAGATTTATGCAGCTGTTTTTTCTCATTTTGAGCTGTATATAACCAGCAAATGAAAATCCTGGAAGATTTACTTCACCTTTGTAATTATCGTTGACTGTACTCTGAGAAGGCAGCACTTCCTTCATCATGTGTTGAGTGCCTTCCTACCTGAGTGGATCATATTCCGACACTATATCTGACAATGTTCTGCTGCTTGAGATTTTCAGTGTCTGATAATATTCTGCTGCTACATATAAAGTTTTCAGTATCTAATCCCCAAGGAGTTGACAGCTTAGTCCTTCTACCTCATTTATTCTTTGTCTGCAAGCTTTGCTGAAACCTTTCTCCTTGTGTGGTCCAGCTGGTATCTGAAATATATGGCTTTCAGCATCATAGAAGCTACCACAGCATGACAAACTGACAGGTAAGTGGTGGACCATTTCAATATTGAAATTCAATGTCTGAAATTTTTCTTTAGTTCTTGCAGCTTGAGAAATGATGAGTGTCTTTTCCCCTTTTGGTCTTCTAACTTCAAGCTTTTATATATTTTGCTGTAAAACTTTATCTTCTAAAACTGTCTTTTCAAGTGTTTCATTCAGCTCTTGTACTTCATCATATCTTTTATTAGCTTTTTGTTCAAATGCAAGTTCCAGGGCATCTTCTGATATCTAGTTTGGTATTTTCTTTTTATCTTGTCATTGTAGCTACATTCTAGCTTTTTCATGCATGATGTTCTGGATGTCATATCACAAATTTTCACTTATATGGTCATTTATGTTCATTGTGCTAAATATATTCTTGAGATGTTCTCTAAATATTAGTGAGATGTACTCAAGTTCATATTTTGACTCTTGTGGACTTATTTTGACTTTCTAGAACCTAGAAGAGTTCTTGAATGTGAGTAATTGCCAGTCTGTCCCACAGTTGACCCTGCTTTTGACTATCAGATGATATTAGCCTTTTCAATGCTTTTTTTTGGGGGGGCATCACTGCCTTCTGTTGGAAGTGGGAGGTCCAGCCTTGCTCCTGGAGAGCTGCTGCTGGATTTGAACCACAAAGTCAGTGGGCCACAGTCCCGCACTCAACCACTATGCCACCAGGGCTCACCCCTTCAATGCTTTTATGACTGATATAGTCAATTTGATTCCTGCCTATTCCATATATTAAGGTTCATATGTTTGATCACCATTTATGTTGCAAAGGTATTTGCAATAAATAAATTGTTGATCTTTCAAAATTCTATTAGATCTCCAGCTTTATTTCTATTACCAAGACCATATTTTTCAATAACAGATCCTTCCTCCTTGTTTCCAATTTTTGTATTTGAATTGTCAATAATTATCAGTGCATCTAGATTGTATGTTGATCAATTTCACATTGCAGACATTGTTAGAATTCTTCACTTTTTCCAATCATTGACTTTAGTAGTTGGTGTATAAATTTGAGTATTAGACAGATTAACTGGTCTCCCTTGTGTTGTACTTGCTACCAGAATTGGGTAAGATTTACTCTGGCTAGACATAGAAGCAACAGTAATTTTATAAGAGGCTCTTAGGGAGAAGAATGCATATAGCTTATAAATCACTATATCATGCATACTGTAGCTTTTTAAAAAGTTCCCACAAGTGCAAGAGACTTTTGGCACTTCTTAAACATGTGCTAGTCCCACTATATGACATTAGGTAGCAAGAGGCTTTAGAACATGTGGTTATTCCCATAAGATTTGAACCACAATATAGTGTAATTCTGTGTAGAATAACTTAACTTTTTCATGAATGAAGAAGGCTTGCACAAGTGAACCATTCTTGCCTTACTCTGGTTCAGGTCGTACTTTTGTTCCCAAGCAGAATTTCATTCCCCCTGTGAGATTTCATACAAGTTATTCTCTGTGGGCTCAGAGGCAGAAGTCTCTCCTTATGAAGCTACTTCCTGATTGTAGAGGGACTAGAGTATTACCCTATATGAGTCGACATATCTCTTAATCTGCTCTACTGGATGGGGAGCAAGCTCTTCCAAGGGAAGAGACCCTTGACCTGAAGCTGTAAGTCATGCACAAACATAAGCCCGTCAATGGCCTCAAGTCTTACGTTCACAGACATAGACTGTAAATACTTGAGGTTCATGAAATAGAGCCTTCTCTTACCAGCTTATACTCAGCAGTCCAGGTTTCCTCAGATTCACTTGAGTGTGTTGTTTCAGAAAACCCTGTGATAGTTTCACTGGATGCTGTACTGGAGGAAATTTTCATCTGATAATAATAAGATGAAAGAAGAATATAAAACAGCTTGGTTTTGTATACCTCATCAAGGGTCTGTTTTTTGACCTAACAGAACAAAAAAGCCTTTTTTCCTACATGTTCTAGTTCTAAGGGCATTTTTAGACCGAGCCCCTGCCTCTCTCTCCTTTCTCTGCCTCTGTGTTTGCCTGCTTTAATTAATTGACATATTCCCTATCTATCTCTGTAAGCATACTACTTCTTGCTTTTTGTTTGTGTGTTTTAGGAATTGTTATGGTTACCTTTGTCATGTAATGGTTAGAAAAATGCATGAAGAGTACTCAAAATGATCTTTGAACTGATTTGAGGCATGGAATGGAAACAGGGCTCTATTTGTCCTGAACATTTTTGCAGAACAAGTGCCTTATGGTTTCTGGTCCTAATGAACTTCCTCCTCTCGATGAGAGCTTAAGGATAGCACACTGATAATGAACCTGGGCTTAACGGAGATCTCTAGTAAGTATCCACCAAAGCTCTTTACACTCCTGGCCCTGCCCTGCTACCAGATGGCCTCTGGGTCTTCATCGGGAGTTAAATGAGAGCAAATCCCTGTGAATTGCTGGTCAGAGCCTATTTGCATCACCTTGGTCCAAGCTGATCCTTTCCCTCTACTACACACGAAGCAGTAGTAAAATATCCTACTATGAATGGAATGCCAATGAAAAATCACTACTATCCTTTGTAAAGTTGACCTTACCCGTGTGCCTTTTCTTGTTGATAGCCACTCTAAGAATTCTAGTGTCTATAAGAGTGCAATAGTGTGTAAACGTGTTTCCTGTTGTCTAATTCTTTGTACATCCCATTCTACCTTCCCTGTATTAGTTATTCATATGCCATAAAAACTCAGGATACTCTAAAGACTCCACCTTCCTGGGTTAGTAAAAAGCCCAGTAACTATTGTCCAGGGAAACTTTGGCCAAATAATTTAAGGGTTTCTGCTGCACTCTCATCTCCTCAGCATCTTTGTGTGTGTGTGTGTGTGTGTGTGTGTGTGTGTCATGGCAACGGATACATTTCTCAAACTCTTTCAATTTAATTATATCATAATTTAGGGTTAAAACTCTAAAAAAGGACAGGTCTCAATCTGAACGTTAGGCTATGGGATGTCTTCCTGACTCTTGTTTTATGACATGTGATGTTTGGACATCAATCTCCTAGTATTTATTGGCATCTTTCCAAAATATATCTAAATGCAATCCAGATATTTTTGAATTACCATTAGTACACCTTGTGCATATTTATCAAGGGATTGCCCATGTAAATCTGCTGTCGATAGGAGTGGGATCATTTAAACTGGTGTAATTTGATATACTACACAGCAGCACATATGCATAAGAGGCACATAAAACTCAGCAGAGAATATAGAATAATTTGCATATGACAGCCAAATTTACATTAGGGAATTATTGCAACTAGATTGTCTGCCCAACTGCAATTCTCCATTGGTAAGGTTATTCTAGCATTCTCTATTGTCATCCTGAAGTGGGGGTGACAGACGATAGGCGCAAGTTCTGAGCAATTTGTCATAACATTCTCCATTCCACCAACCTAAATCTCAGGAAAAATCTTGGTGCATTGTGACAAAATATCTATTTTCACTGCAAGGCAAGAGAAGATTTTTTTTTAGTAATTGAGAATTATTTAAGCAATCATTTAAATAGGCCCTAAGTGAGATTAAAGCATGGAGAACTGATAGGAGAGTCCATGATTTAATCTAATTTCATGAGGTTAACACTTGCAAAATCTTAAAATGAGAGGTGAGATTAAAAAAGGAATTTAAAATAAGAGTTTCTTGTGGCAAATTCAACACTGCATTAGATTACCAGCATATGCTATGGATTGTGACACTCTAATAAAAGCATTCCTAGTTCAAGCCATCTGTCCCCCTAAACAGCACAATGTAACTGACAGGCAATTAACATGGTTTTAGATTACACTGTTCCAACCCTGATTAATTGAATGATAAAACAAGATGCACATGGGTGGTGGGGTGGTTGGGGCGGGGTGTTGGATGATAAAACTGTACTTACAGTCCCATCTGAGGGGAGATTGGTAAGTGGCTGATTCAGGAGCATATCTGAATTTCAAGGTCAGTCCTTTAGCCAGCTTAGTCACCCATGCAGGAACTTTTCTCTCCTTTATTTGAGGAAGATCTATCTAGGATTTTATACCCTGTAATTTTGCTGTGTATAAGACATTCATTAAAGCAAAATATAATCTGTAGGACTTGGAAGAAGACAATACACAAGGATTATAAGAACAGATGGCAAGTATATGACAGACCTAAGAAGGTAATTATTAGGAGACCTCAGAAGTAATAGAAACCCAAATGGAATATAAAAAAATTGAGAGGACTTTGTACTATCCTATTTCTGTTGATGGGAGGTGCTTCAGTTTTAAAGTTAAAGAAGTGTTTAAACCCCCTTAATCTGTGAAGAACAGTTTTGCTATTAAATAGACAAAGTTCTATTAAATCTATTTCTTGTGGGCAGAATATTCTCCCATGCTTTCTAAAAACTTACTAGAGAGGAAGAGGCATATTAAATTATTTTTTAACACAGTATTGAAGAAAAAAGATGTCACTTTAAGGATTAAGGTGCTTCTAAACCACGTTATGGTATTTTCAATTGCCTCACGTACACATGAAATAAATAAGGAAGAACACAGAAGAAGATGGCATATTTGAATTAAGGTGTTAGTGAAAAATGTTAAAAATACTGTAGGCTGTCAGAATAATAAATCTTTCCTGGAGGAAATAAAGGTAGAATGTTCTTTGAAAGCAAGGATGAAGAGACTTCATCTAATGTAGTTCTACAAATTATCAGGAGAGATCAGTTCCTTGACAAAGACATCATGCTTGGCGAGAGGGTCCGTGGTAAAGTAAACTCTCAAAAAGACAGATGATGCAGTGCCTGCAACCATGGGCTCAAATATCACACCTGTGAGGATGGTGCGGGACTGGCTAGTGTGTCATTCCACACAAATGGAAATAGTGGAAATACCTCAAAGAATTGTCATGAAGTTTAATGCAATGACAGAGTGAAGTGCCTGATCCTGTGCTTGGCATATCATAATTCCTTACCTATACAGGGGTTGAGGAGTCATTGAAGGGATTTCAACGGGAGTATTTGACAAAGACGTGTCCATTTAGAAAGATCACTTTCTGTGGGTAATTCAAGTAAAAATGATTATGCCAACATGTAGTGGCTATCTTTGCATTGTGGCTCACTGCAATCCAAAAGGTCACAATTCATAATCACCAGTTGTACTGCAACGGAGGAAAAGACAGGGTTTTCTACTCCTGGAAAGAATTAGAGTCATGGATTGTTCTACCCTGTCTTCTGCAGCCTCTATGAGTCAGTCAAGACTGCAAGGCAGTGCGTTTGTTTCATTGTTGCTTATTGCAGTAGTGGAGGTGAGAGATTGAAGAGCCAAGGTAAAGTATAGACCCTGAAAGACAGCTTTTAGGAACTGAAAAGGAAGATGCAAAAGGGGGCAGAATTTACAGAATCTCCAGGTAGACACAGAGAAAGAGTGAGGAAAAGGACGTGCAAGATGACTTCTGAGCATCTGACTTAGCTCGAGAGAAAGATTCTTGAATTGTTCTAATGACTCCAATGTCACTGTACCATCATAATGGCCTTCTCAGGTGCTGGTCCTAATAACACTGAGAGTAGCTTTAAATTCAGGTGTTTTATGCAGTTTTCTAATGGATTGAGTCTGACCCAGCTCTGCTTACTCACTGTTGTTGGCTGCCATGGAGCAGACTTTTAATTCCATGATGATTTCATCATGCACAAGGGAGCAAAGAATTGACTGGTCTTATGCCATCCTCATGATTGGTGGTAGATCATGTCATGGGATGTTTATTGGTTCATGTTTGAAAGTTGTTCACTAGATTTTTAACTAATGTAAAAATATCTGATGTTGGTGAAAGCATGGAACAATTAATTGGTGAGTATGAAAAAGAGTACAATTACTTTGAAAATTAGCAGTGAAGAAATAACATGGGGATCAGGTCAGGCTTCCTCAGGCTACACAAGGGCAAGTAGATTCCAAGTCCACATCAGGCCAAGGCTAATTTCTCTGAGGAAAAAGTTGGATATGCATCCATCCTCTAGTCTTTCTTGCCCTATTCGGACACCAGTTATCCCTCTCAAAATTTTCTGCTTCTTTGCTACATTTGATAGCCCACAGACAATATGATATTCACAATCATTGGGTGCATTCAAGGTGCTAACAGGCTATACTCTAGGACCAGAAATGTAAGAATACCGTTCTTTTGTCCATAGTATCTCTTCTCAGCCATGCCAGCAGGCACACGTCTGATCTTTGACCTCTCAGCTAGGCAGACCCTTTACCTCTGCCCTGCTGGTAAAGCCCCAAGGACATTTGCTATGCAAGCCAACCTCCTACTCAAAAGGTGTTCAACTTTACCAGTTCTGTGGACCAGGAAGTTTGGCACTCTGCCTCATGCTTTCCGTGCTGCTACTTCTGCTGCCCCTGTCACTTCTCTGTGCTGGAATCTTGGCTCATGTCTCTTCTTTTTGCTTCCTGCTTTTGAGATTGTTCCCTTTGTATCTAGTGGCAACATTTCCAGAAGTGGGCAACACCACCTGTGGCAGTCACTGTTTTGTGTCAATTTCAGCACTGGCATTGTAGGGGTGGAGCCTACCTTGTCAATCTGGAGATAGTCAATGAGACCTCTATGTGGGCATGGCTTCTCCTGAGAATTCTGGGGAGTCTCAAGGTATTTCTCAATTGGAGGTGAGAGGCTTGACTCAGTTCCTGGACAAGACAAGATGGCAGCATAGACCCTGAGTCCTAGGAACTGGAGGAACCAGAGAAACCCTAGGGGCTTACCCTGATAGAACTAGACCACTGAATCTGGAAAAGCCATGGAGAGACCTCTGCTAGGGCTGAGAGACTTCTCCCACCAATGGATACTGCTGATGGACTCTGAGTCCTGGAAATGAGCCATGGGGAGACCCCTGCCAGTGCAGGGAAACTTCTACTGCTCCTGGATATGCTGTCCTCTGCACCCACTGGTCTGTGATTATCCTCATGTCATTACATGTGCTTTGTAAGTTGGAAGGAGACTTTATAGACTAGTAGTGGACATATGGGCTAATATTGAACTTATGACATTAGACTGGACTGGGTTGGCATGCTTTTTCAATGTTCCATTCCTCTTGTATATAAACCTTTTTCTCTATATCCATATGTGTGTTTATGAATTTGTTTCTCTAGTCTACCTGGACTAGCACACTTCCCCCTGGGAGTGCTTGAACCATCCAAGAAGTCAGCAAAAGCAGATAGACTTTTTGCTAAATTATGAGGTATAGTACCAAAGTTTTTCATTGCCAGTGGGTTGCTGAGTTGCTTGTTGTTGTTTGTTTTTTCTGAAAATGGGGCATAAGTTTAGGGGCCTATGCCCAGTGGAATGGCCAAACTGTCCAATCCTCATAATACAGTTCCCTATGCTGTTGCATGTTCTCTCTGAATAATTTGGTGGAAGTTCAAAAGACTATGAATAGAAGAGTAATTCAAGTAATTCAACTGTGCTACATGGAGCGTCTAAAAAAGGGAAAATACATTTACCCCACGACACAGCAAGTCTACTCCTATATTTATTGAATATAATCTAAAAGTCCACAGAATTTTAAATGATACTCATATTTCCTTTACTTATTATGGCCCCAAGCTAGAAACATACCAAGGATTAAATCAACAGAAAAAGCAATAATCAAAATATCGTACACACGCACATAAGTAGAATACATTCCTCATCAATGAAAATATATCAGCTATTGATATATACTACTTACAATATAAATGAACCATGTCTAAAATATTATGAGAGAAAGAAGGGATTATACAATGGGTAGCTATATTTCTATATTTCTATATAGATATATTTCTATAACATCTAGAGCAGACAAAATTAATTTGGTGATGAAATCAGTGATTGGAAGGAGGGGAGCAGAGGGAGTGGTTGGGAAACTGCACATGGAAACTTTCTGATGTGAAGGAAATTATCTACAAGGGGTGTGGATCACTTATGTGTAATCTTTTGTCATCACGATGTAAACTCAACCTTTAGTATCTATGCATTTCCCTATTTATTACTTGAATCTTGATTTTCTTTTTAATTATTAAAAATCAACTCAAAGTTGACCTGTTGCCTTTCCACTTGCCTGCTGTTCTGGTGAACTCTAATGTTTGCCTAACATACTCCTTGGCCTATCTTATTTGCAAAAATGACTTGGAGTTACACAATCTCAATTCATTTCAAGACTTAAATTTCCTGTTTTTGTTATCCATCCATTGTTTTTTTTAAGTTAATATCAAACAGGAAAAGAAAAAGTTACTCTCCTTAAAACATTGTTAGAACTAACCTAAAAGTAGAATTCACTTTCTGAGCCAGGAATTCCCTTTTTGAGATATAAAATGTGTTTTAAAAAAAAAAATCCTGCTAGTGAGTCGGTTTGACTGCTAGAGAACATCTAGAGAAGGCTAGAACTGTGGGCTTCTGTGACTGTCACTCTCTGTGGCTGTATAAAGCCTCATCTTGTCACCTGGACATGTGGACCTATCAGGCAGGCCATATAGTTTGACGATGTTACTGGATAAAACTGTCTAGTATTGATCTTTCTGGCCAAATCCCACAGATATCACTCAGTAAAACTCCTGGAAGGGTTTACACAATTTTCCAAGAGTCCACAGCTGTGGATTATTCATCCTACAATCAGTTCAAACTTTACTTCATTAAAGGTAATTCAATAGACTAAAGAGAAAAGTTTGATAGCATTTGTTGCTTACCTATTTTGGGGGAATTCAAATCTGGGGGGGGTTGATTAGACAATGCTCCAAGTGACTGGTTGAACAACTAGAATATTGGTGTGCTTTCTTTTTTGCTGGATATCCCCAACAAAAATAAATTTAAATAACTGTGGGAAATTAGTAAACATGAAACTTGTTCAACGAATTATGACGAAACGTAAACCCATACGTTCTTCCATTCATAAGTAGACACTAGTTTGGAGACTTCCTGGTAGTGTCATGTGGTCTCCTTCCTGTGATAATTCAAAAAACCCAGCTGTGACACTGTTGTGTCATGACATCAGTTCTTTGGAGCTGCGAGTTTAGTATTGAGTCCATAAATACGTGGCTTCCGACAGCCAAAACTCATTACACACTTCAAAATCTAATTCTCATTTTCCTGCTTTCAGGTCATCTTTTTGTCATGTATGGTTTCAGTCTCTCTGGCACTATAGTGAGTCACACATTGACCAGATAACTTTGGACTGTGCCAAGTGACCATTCCATGACTGTCTGTGTAAGTAGAACTTTATAAAAAACCACCGCCCTTCCAAGGAGGACTCATTTCTAGAGCTCTTAAACAAGTATATGATTTACAAAGTATATTAATCAGCGAACTGGATCCAAGTTATTAACTGTGTGGCATCCCATTCTAGTTAGACAGTTTACTGCATATAGAATTTCATATGGGATATGTCATTTACACTTCTCAATAATAAAATTTAATTGAAATGCCATTCCCATACAAGCACTGTGCCAGTTTAACAGATGGCCTGTAATTGTTATGTCCACATATTTTATATTGGATGTATGAGACACAATTTCCCACAACTGCTTTCATTTTAAGTGCTTGGCTCATTTAAGATATTTCTCTCATATTAAAGACCTTTTTTTAAATATTACTACAAAATAAACCGTTTGTATTAATCAATAAAAATGTAAGAAATATTAAACAGTTCTACTAAAACTTTAGAATAATTAATGAGTATATAATTATATAAACCGAACTGTGTTCTTGAGGAGAGCGAAAATGTTTGTGTAGAAACATCTGGTTCCATGTGTATGAGAAGAGTTGATACTGATTGCACTATATTGTAACTTGCTATTCTAAACAAATCTCAATCTGTTTTCATCTATACATTGACTAGTTTGCTTCTGCTCTGTCCCTATATTTCAGGGCTTCTTTGATTATGCGAAATCCAGTTTCATCTTAATTTTTAGTTCATATAATGTTCAGTACTCAGAATGCCAAAAGAGAATTGTCATCATTCATATTGAGGTAGGGAAACATAATTGAGAAGGAACAAATATATATCAGAGACATCAAATGCTCACAGAGGAATTTCTAATCTTTGTGTATAGACCAAAAGCACTGGTAGTGCTGTAGGTTACACATTTAATGCCTGATAAAGAGATTAGTAGTTCAACCCTACCAGCTGCTCTGTGGGATGAACATGATTTTTTTGCTCCCATAAAGATTTATAGCCTCAGCAATCCCTAACGTCAGTTGTATTCTATCCTATAGGGTAACTGAATTGGAATCAATTCAATAGCAAGGGATCATATATAACTGGAATGTCTTTATGTTCTAAGAATTTTGAATACTTTCCAGTAGGCTGGTTCTCATTATTAATACAATATTTCTACGGAAACTTTTATTTATAGTCATGAAAATACAAATAATAAAGTTGGGCTTAAAGAGCAGATTTTCTTCTCCTTTGTAATCATGTTATCCATAACCTCCCTCTTGTATTTTTTTCCTCAATGATTTTTTTGTTACCTACTGCTTACAAGGTCTATATATATTATATTTTTCCAGATAAAATTTGATCTCTTAAAAGATATAAATAAACTAATTCTTCCCAACATAACAAAAACATATAACACCTTTTAAAGATACAATTTTCCTGGTAGTATTTACATTTTAGTCAAAGTTAAAACATTCCTGAAACAATCATCTCTAATTACATCATTCCTTTTGGGACCATTTTAACATACTCTGACGTCCTATCCTCCATTCCCCATTATTTAAAAATAATATTTTCTGGTTTAGTGAAGTTTTCCATAGCACATTAGGTTCCCATTTAAAAATGACAACTCAAATTGCTCAGAGGCATTTGTTACATTTTCACAATATGTCAACATTCTCATCAAATTTATTCTAGATGCTCTTTGTCTAATAGTCTAGCCCCTTTACCCATCCATCTTTACTTTAAAATATTTTCTTAACCTTTGTTATTATATAGATGACTTTTCAAAGATTTTCTGTTCTCATGGATGATATTCTTAATTATGTAAGCCAATCTGTTGTTTAGCTAAAAGGATGTCAGGAGATTTGAAGAGTATATCAGGGTGATAACTTGGGACATCTAGGCTCAACCAGTCAAGGAAGCCTGGAATTTTAGTTCATCCCATGTTTTTTTCCTTCCCATTCTATCAAGATCTAGCTAGTGTAACCCTGACCAGAACCACTGTATTGGAGCTGGGTACCAGCTAGTCTTGAACTCAATGTAGATGCGGCTGTTTGTGTAGACTGTTGGTCCTGAAGAATAGTTTATTTACTGAGTGTTTGGTTTCTCTCATTTTCTTTTAGTACAGAAAAGTAGGCACCTGTGCCTTAGATAGTAAGTTTTAAGACTCTTCAGATTAAGATGTAAAACAAATTTTACGAACCATATTATTCCAAGTGGATAAATTGTACCATGAAAACTGTGATCTTAAGCTTTCAAACTCAGAAAGTCAATATTGCAATATATCTGGTTATGTTTAAGAAATAGCCACACCTGTGCCCCTTTCTAGCTTATTATGCATATGGGTTTGCCTACACACAAATATATGTATATGCAGAAAAATACATGTATGTACACATCCGTATGTTGATGTACTGTTAGATAAATAGGTTCCAACTCATAATAACCCAATATTGGGTACAAGGAAATTAAACACTATCTAGTCCTGCACCATCCTCACAACTATTACTACTTTTTAACTTATTGTTGCAACCACTGTGCCAATTCATCCCCTTGAGAGTATTCTGCTTTTTCACTGGGCCTTTACTCAACAAGCATGAGATTCTTCTCCAGGAATTGTTCCCTCTTGATAGCATATTTCTCCTGAAAACATAATATAATATAATTATAAAATATATAATTATAATTATATATAATATAATATAATTATAAAATATATAATATAAAATCTCATCATCCAAACATCTAAGGAGCATTCTGGTTATACTTTTATCAAGACAAATGTGTCCATTATCTGTCAGTCTGTGATATATGCAATTTTCTTGTCTTGACCAGTGTCATAATTCAATGATATAGATTCTTCTTTGGGCTTCCTTATTCACCATTCAACTTTCACATACATTTGTGTTCATTGAGAATACATGGCTCGTGCCAGGCACACTTTTGTCTTCAAAACAATGTCTTTGCTTTTAATCACAAGAAAGAGATATTTCTTACTGATTTTTCCAATGCAAAGTGTTGTTTGGTTTCCTGACCACTGCTTCCATGGGTGCTGATATGGGGTACAAGACAATGAACTTTCTGATAATTTTAGTTTTCCCTTCATTTTTGTTTCTTATTGGTAAATTTGTTGTCCTTGTTTACATTGAGGTTTAATACATTGAGGTTTACATTGAGGTTCCTTTCATGGGCAGACACTTCAAGTCCTCTTTACTCTTAGCAAAATTGTATCATGTGTATGTGGTAGGTTATAAATGAGTCTTTCTCTAATCCTAATGTGTTCTTCATTGATTTAAATTCTCATTTTTTGATCAAAATATAGATTAGATAACTATAATGAGAGGATAAAAACCTAGCACATTGTTCCTGATTTCAAATCATGCAATACCCACTCATTCTGCATGAATAGCTCCCTCTTATTTTATATGCAGGAACCATGTGAGCACAATTAGGTGTTCTAGAAGTCCCATTATTTGAAATTTTATCCATAGTCTTTTTGTTTGTTTTTTTGGGGGGCATCACTGCCCTCTAGTGGTGGGAGTAGGAGGCCCAGCCTTTGCTCCTGTGTAGCTGCTGCTGGAATTGAACCTCCATCCCAGTGGGCCACAGTCCCGCTCACAATCAGTACGCCACTGGGTCTCAGTCCTTTATCCATAGTTTTTAATGATTCATACAGGGTTGTTGTTGTTGTTTTTTTGTACAGTCGAAAAAACACTAGTAAACATTTATCTGGTATCCTCTGCTTTCATCCAAGATTTAATTAATATTGGCAATGATACATCATATTCCATATCCTCTTCTGAATATGACTTGAATTTCTGGCAGCTTCTTGTTGACTCACTGCTGGAAATGTTTCTTAATCGTCTTCATAAAAAATTTACTTGTGTGTGCGATTAGCTGCTAAAAAGAAAAAAAGAAAACCCCACTGTCATCAAGGCCATTCTGACTCATTCCAACTCAGGGCAGAGTAGACTTTTCCCAAAAGTTTTCCAAGTTTTTTAATGGGTGTGAAGTGTACATCTTTTAGACACCAACTGAATAATTTAACCACTGTGCCACCAGAGGTCCTGATATTAATAATATCGCTTAATGCTGTTGTCGAATGTGAACACATTGAAAAGAGAAAGTGATCATTAAACAACAGCTGAAGGCTTCCATGTTTTATTTCCAACAATGGATAGAACAACAAGATAAGATACACGTATATAAATAGGAGACAAATGATCCTATAAACCATCAGATATAGCACATGTAGACAAGTTTCTGTGAATCCAAATGGACTCAATGGCAACGAAGACCAGCTCAGAACATTCAACTCAATAACAGTAGAGCATATATCCTTCTCAAGTTCACATGGAACATCTTCGAGGTTAAGCCTTACATAAGACCACACTAGTGTCCACAAATTTAAAGTGAAATCAAAGTGTGCTCTTTGACCTATATGAAATTAAATTAGAAATATTATAAGGAAATTTGTATAATTCACAAGTATGTGGAAATTCAACATCACAATCTTAATAACTGAGTTTAAAAAGTCACAAGAGAAAGCCAAAATACTTTGAGGTAGATAAAGTAGAAAAAAACAACATATCAGAATTTATAAGATCAAGTGACGCTATGGTTAGAGGGAAGCTTATAGTCATCATATAAATGTGGAAAACTAAAATATTTTTAAAAGAATGTAGTTCTCAAATAAGTAGCCTAGTGCTGAGCCCTGGTGGTGCAGTGGTTGAGTGCAGGATTGCAGCTCAAAGGATTGATGGTTCAAATCCAGCAGCAACTCTCCAGGAGCAAGGCTGGACTTCCTACTCCCACCAAGGCAATGATGTGAAAAAAAATAAATAGCCTAGTGCTATAATTAAGAAACAAAAAGAAAAAGAAGAAATTTTAAAAATTTTAAAGAAAAAATATTAGAGTGGAGATAAAAATAGATCATTGAAAAATACATACATCTGGGAAAACCCAATCATCAATTCTTTGAAAAGTTAACGAAAATTGAAAACGTTTAGCTAGATTAAACAAGAAGAAAGAAAAGAGCTAAAATGATAAAAAAATCAGAAATGAAAAGGGACATGAAAGGCAATGCTGTTAATTTTTTTAAGTTTAGATTTCAAATGATTCTAAAAGAAAATAAAGACACAATCGAATATTTTAGAATATATAACTGATAAGCATTTTATACCAACAATATGTGATGGACACCTACAGATCAACAACGGGTGGGGGGAAGCAACCAATTAAACAGACAAAAATGAAAGAATGTTCTTCAAAATTCGAGGGTGCTTCAAATACAGAGAAAATTTCCATTATTTTTAATGACATTTTTCATGGATATTTAGAAACCCCCTCCTAGATATGGTCAATAAGCATTTGGAAGGATCGTCACTATCATTCGCACATTCACTCTTTACCGTCAAGTTCATTTCAACTCATAGCAACAATGTACCACAGAGCAAAGTTAATCCTTTGGATTTCTGAGGGTCTAAATCTTTACCAGAACAGAAAGCCTCATCTCTCTCAGGCAGAGCGACTTGTGGTTCAAACAGACGACCTTGCAGTTAACTGCAGAACACCTACTCACTGCCACCACTAACTGCCACCACCATTGTTCTTGCACAAAACTGTTTCTCCAAAATAAAGAGCTGATAAAGATATGAACAGAGTGCACCCCAACCACAATGACATACCACTTCACAGTCTCTAGGATAATGTTCCTAGGTGCCACTGAGTCAAGTACAATCAGTAGTAATCCTACCTACAACAGGAGGAAACAAGACCCAGCGCTGCACCATTCAAAATCCTTCCTAAATTTGAGCCCATTGTTGCAACCGCCTTGCCAATCCACCTCATTAAGGGGGTTCATCTTTTGGCAGACCCTCCATTTTCATGTCCAAAGTATGAAGACAAAGATCTGTCAGCCATGGTTCTACCGAGTATTCTGGATATATTTCTTTTTTTTATTTAAAAAAATTTTTTTTTAGGCATCACTGCCCTTAGGTAGTGGGAGTAGGAGGCCCAGCCTTTGCTCCTGGGAGCTGGAATTGAACCTCCATCCCAGTGGACCGCAGTCCCGCGCACAACCACTATGCTACCGGGGCTCAGCCCGATATATTTCTTTCAACATAGATTTGTTCATTCTTCTGGCAGTCCATGGTATAGTCAATATTCCCTGACATCACCACTACTCAAAGGCATTATTTCTTGTGTAGCATTCCACTCTACAAATGCTTATGAGGTATTTGAAAATATCATGGTTTGGGCCAGTTGCACGTTAGTTTCTAATTTGAAATTTTTGCTTTTTAACACTTTACAGGTTTATTTCCAAGATATTTTCCCAAGGCAGCAAATCATGTGAATTCCTGACTACTGCTTCCATAGGCACAAGGAGCCTTGATAGTACAACGTGCATACATTGAACTGTGGTTACAAGGTCAGCTGTAATTTGCATATGACTCAATGGCAGAGAGAAGTTTTCTTTTGGTTTGGCTTCCATAGGCTTTGATTACAGATTCATGTAAAATAAAATCCTCGCCAACTTCCATTTTTCTCCATTTATTTTTATGCTGTTTATTGGCCCAGTTTTGAAGATTATTGTTTTCTTTATGCTGAAATGTAATCTATACTGAAGGCTTTAGTCTTTAATCAAGTCCTCTTTCACAAGCAAGGATGTTTCATGTACATACCAGAAGTTGCTGATGAATTTTTCTCCAATCTTGATGCTGCATTCTTCTTCATGCTGTGCAACTTCTTGGATTATTCGCTCAGTTTACAAATTGAATAAACAGAATGGAAAGATACATCGTAACACTTTCATACCTTTATACCATTGTCTTTATCCCCTTGTCTGCTCAAACTACAGAACTCTTGTTTAATGCATAAGTTTCATATTAGCACAATTAAGCACTCTAGAATTTCTATTTTTCACACTGGTATCTCACAGACAAGTTCTTTTGCATAATCAACAAACAGATAATTGTGTTCCGGTATTCTCTGTTTCCAGCAAGGGTCCTTATGATATTTGCAATGATATTGCTACTTTCACATCCCCTTCTAAATCCAGCATGGCTCCATAAATTCCTTTTGAGGTATTGCTGCAACCAATTTTGAACTATTGTTAAAATTTAAATTGCATGTAATATTAATAATGTTCAAAATGTTTGCCTTCTGTTGAATTACCCTTCATTGAAGTATGCACGAATATGGATTTTATTCTATAAATTGACTAGGTAGCCAAATTTTCTGGCACAGATGAGTACCTACCACATATGTATCAATTTGTCATATTTTGCTGGCATGTAATGTTGCTTTGCCTCCAGTATTTCAAACCACAGCAGGGTCATCCTGGGTGAACAAGTTCCACTTGTATAGACTAAGGCAAACTATAAAGAAGGATGCAACAATTTGTGGGACAAAGTATTGAAAACCCTATGCACAGCAATGGAATATTATTTGAAATCACGTCAGTCTATGGGTCCCTCGGGTTGGAAAGTAGTCCAAATACAGCTGTCTCCTCAAGGAGATTGCCTCCTCAAAGGAGAGTTTATGTTAAGCCTGTGAATGGGGCAAAATTTCTGGGACCTTTATTTGCAAATATGGTACAAGTAAAAATTAGAAAAAATACCTGTGAGAATCTATTAATATTTGTAACATGCAATGTGCAAATATGAACCTGGGAAAGTTAAAACCATCACACACGAAGTAGAATACATAAAGTGATATTCTAAGTATTCTTGGGTTGAAGCATGTGCTTATGAAGATTCAGAATTGTAGCCTTCAATATGAATTACAATTCCATGTAACGAAAATGAAATTCCTCACAAGCGGACCAATAGGTAACACCTTGATTAACAAAGAAAAGACTGCAGTTTTCAAGAATTTCACCTTATTGGTGAAATAAGGTTGGAGCCATGACCAGTATGCATAGAAGCAGCAATCAAAAGAGAAAACAACATGTCGCAGTAGGGAAATCTGCTGCTGCAAAAGACTCACATACTCAATTATTTCATAGACATGGAAAAGTTGAATAGTGAAGAAAGAAGACGGAAGAGGAAGCGAGTCATTTGAATTATGTGCTGTGAAGAACATTTGGAAGAATGGTCAGAATTCTTCTTCGAACCAAGTATGGCGTGACCTTCATCTCACTTATTCTGGTTATGTTATCAGGAGATACTAGTCCCTGAAAAAGGACATTATACTTGGTAAAAGAGAGGGGCAGGGGAAAGGAGGAAGACTAGTACAAGATGCATTGACACAAGGTCTGCAACCATGGGCTCAAACCTAAGGGTTATGAGAATGTGCAGGGCTGGACAATATTGCATTCTGTTGTACATAGGTTATCTATGAGTGTGAATCAACTTGAAGGAACCTAACAGCAATGACAATAACATTGAGTTGAAATGGACTGTGCTGGCCATTTAGAATTGGATGATCATATGGTAACCTATAATTAGAACGATAAATTGAAGAGTAATTATGCCCCACTCATTGTTTAAAAGAACATTTCAAGATTGATCCTGAAGTTCATGCACCTATAAAGTAGACCCGTTAATATGACTATTACTCAAGTTTACTATCAACCACTAATAACAAAGATGAAGAAGTTGATTTTAACCAACTTCTTCAGTCTAAAATTGATCAAATATGCAATCAAGTTGCATTGAAAATTACTGGGGATTGGAACATGAAAGTTGGAAACAAAAAGAACAAAAGTTAGAAAATAGGATCTTGCAAGGGCAATGTACCTGAGAGGCAATGAAACCCAAATGAAGGCTGAGCATGATATTGGAGTGAGGGGAAAGTAAAAGGAAATAGAGGAAAGAACTAGGATGCAAAGGACATTTATATAGGACTAAATACAGGCATTGACATATATTACAGATTAGCATTGGACCTCTACTCAAGTATTCCTTCAATGCAAAAACATTTTGTTCTATTCACCTAGCATTCCATGATGTTCACCTTCCCAATTTGATCACCGAAGAAAAAGTGGGTGCATAAGCAAATGTGGTGAAGAAAAATGATGGTGCCCAGCTATCAGAAGATATAGCATCTGGGGTCTTAAAGGATTGAAGATAAACAAGCAGATATCTAGTTGAAAAACAACAAAGTACACATGGTAGAAACATACCGGCCTGTGTGATCATGAGGTGCTGATGGGATCAGGTATCAAACATCAAAGAGCAAAAACATCATATAATTGTAAATGAAGGGGAGTGTGAAGTGGAAACCCAAAACCCATCTGTAGGTAACTACACATCCACTTGAAGAATTGCGGGGAAGATACAAGCCAGTTCATGGTGCAGTATAGCAATGATGAATCATACAACTTTCCTCTGGTTCTTTAATACTTCTTCTCCCCCACGATCATGATCCCAAGTCTACCTTACAAATCTCACAATATAATCCTGTGGAGGTGAGAAACTATAGCTCAGTCTCTTGGAGACACTCTACTGGCAAGACAACATGGCAGCATGCTGATAGACCCTGAGCCCTGGAGTCTGGAGTTGCTGGAGGAGAAGCCACATGGGCTTACCCTGATGAAACCAAACCTCTGAAGCCAGAAAATCCAGATTAAGGCTCCTGCCAATGCTAATATGCTTCTACCACTATGGATACACAAGACTCTGTAGCCATTGACCTGTGATTATCCCAGTGTCCTTGCATAAGCCTTGTGAATCTGAAGAAGACTTTATAGACTGATATCGGACATATGGACTAATATCAGATTTGTGGGCTTGGACTGGATTGAGTTGGGGTGCTTTTCTCAATGTTCCATTCCTCTTGTATATTAACCTCTCATATATAGATAGATAGATATCTATATATGAGTATATATCTATACTAGAGAAACAAATTCATTGAGCTCTATTGGTCTAATGTGTTAGTCCGGGTAGACTAGAGAAACAAATTTATATATATATATATATATAAATTTATTGCCATCCATATGTCTGTATATATATATTGCCATCCATATGTCTGTAAGAAAACTGAAGAATTTCAATTTATGTAATAAAGCCCCAGGGATCTTAATCCTACCCAGTCATTTCCTCACTCATTCAATATATATTCATTCTCTGCCAGATACTGACTTTACAAAATGAGTAACAACTTGTTCCCAGCTTTATTCCACCCTTTCCCATAATAAGGAGAAAGACAATGAGTGAGTGCATGCAGAATAATGTACATTGTCAATTCCTAGTCCAGAAATCTATACTTACTATCTCTACTACCACAGTACCTCAAGATTTAGTTCTCTTATTTCCAGCTGCTTCTCAGTCTAAATCTAGAGTATCCATCCAAACAGCTTTCCATAATTAGTCCTAGTGCTCCTCTTTTCCTAATTGGCAGATACCCCTCTGTGTTCCATGTTCATTCTGACATCTGGATGCCTTCCATGACTAATACTATCTTTGCCTCTTTCTCTTAGGCAAATTCTACTCAGAACTTCTGAGTCTTTATTCCACCTTCCTCCCTTTACAGTGCTCAACCTCAATGAACCATATCCCTGCCCCTCTTTTGCTTCACTCTCCATGGAAAAATTTTCTCTACAAAGCACTCTCTAATCTATTATCATGATATTTAGAATGTCTCCAGGGATTGTGTTTTCATCATTTTACTTGAAAGCCTATTTCACAGTCTAGTAGTTCTCCCTGTCTAGATAATCCTTCTTGTCTTCTTAAAAATTTATTTTATTTTATTCTATTTTAACTAGTTCTATCTCCAATATCACTACAACAAATCCTTCCAATTTGGCAAGAAATATATTTTTCTTACTTTAGATTGTATATTTAAATCACCCCTCAGTCATCAAGAGGGAATCTAACAGGTAATCATAATATAAGGGTAAGTTAAAAAAAGTAACAAAACACAGAATCATGTATTAATATCAAAATAAAATGTGATTCATACAGTTTCTAGAAGGTTTATTAATTTTATTTAATAGAATAAATATTATATTAATTAATAAAATTTTCATTTTGGAAATGAATTATTTTAATCATTGAAGCTAAACATCAATAAACCTAGTTTCTGTGGATTTTTTTCATGATTTTTGAATACCTTCCCTGTACTTCTGAGATAATTTTATGGCTTTCACCTTTATTTTGTGATTCTGTTGTTATTTGTCATAAATCATCATAATTGGACTAATTTTTAAGTTACATTGATTGAGCCTCTACTATGGCAAAAACAAAAAGCTGATTCCTTGGGAGTTGTTAAATGTACTCATGAAGTTGTTCTGAATAATTCTCATCCTTTTAATTTAATAAGTGTATAAGGAAGACTGGAGAATTGCTGATGTATTTGAACTATGTTATTGGTGAAGAATACTTAATATACCACAGACTGCTGGAAGACTAAAAAAAATATTATTTGGATGAACTATGGCCTGAATGGCCTTTAGAAGTGAGGGCGTCAAGACTTCATCTCATGTGCTTTGGACACACAATCATGAGGGACCAGTTCCTCGAAAAGGACATCATACTTAGTAAAATAGAAAGGCAGGGGAAAAAAAGAGAAAGACCTTCAATAAGATGGATTGTTGGCACAGTGACTGCTGCAAGGGATGAAACATAATTGTGAAGATGGTTCAGGACTGGGCAGTGTTTAGTTCTGCTGTACAGAAGGCTGCTAAGAATAGGACTGATTAATGCACCTAACTACATCAAGTACCTTTAAGTAACCCTAGAATATCTACTGATATCCCTCGTTTACCTTTGATTTTGATAATTTGAGCTCCCTCTCTCTCTCTCATTGGTCTTTTTCAGAGCCCTGATAACACAGTGCTTAAATGCTAAAAAGATTTCAGTTGAGGAAAGCCTATCAGATAATTCAACTGTGGTTTGCAATAATTTGGAGTTTACTTATCTAGGTTATATCAACTTCATGATATTTTTAAAGAACAAATGTTTTGTTTTGTTGGCATTTTCAATTGTATATTCATTTTTGATTTCTTTTTTGGGGGGAGGCATCACTGCCCTCTGGTAGTCGTGGGAGTTACCCAGCGCTGCTCCTGAGAGCCGCCACTGGATTTGAACCACCAAGTTCGTGGGATGCAGTCCTGCACTCAACCACTTACGCCACCGGGGCTCAGCCTTCATTTTCTATTTCATTTATTTCACTACTACATTTCATTCTTTACATTTTACACTCTCTACAAGCTTTGCTTTTCATTCTCTTTCTCAATCTCTTTTCTCCCCTTTTCTAACAGATGATTTAGATGTACTGTTCCATTTTAGAAACATAATTATCCTTTTACTGGAGAACATTATTTTTGGTAGAAAAGACTGAAAGCCACCTAAGTGCCCACACAGAGGTCAAGCATCCAATGGATAATTGACTTTACAAAACTCTCTGTCTGATAATAAGGCTGTTCCCATCTTCTGAACACCATCCAGAAATAGCGTTATAAAGCCAATGATGGCAAACATAGTTAGATTAAAATGTAATATGCTATCATTAGATCTTACTTTTTATCTATTTCAAAGTTGTTTTGGTTAATATTTTCTGCATATTTTCTCTTGCGATTTTTCATTTTTTTTTCATTGTTGTATGCTTACTTTCTTCTGGTTTGCATTTTGTATGATTTTCAGGATAGGTAAGTCTATATAGACAATAACTGGATTAATAATTACCTACGGGCATGGTAGTAGCTAATGTGAATGAGAACAAGTTTCAAGCATGAATAAGTCTTAAATATTTGCTACATAAAAAATGAACTAGTTAAATACATGATGGTTTTATATATATAGTGTTGTTGCTGAAAAGAATGAGCCAGCTAGATTTTAATATTTAAAATCCTAATAAGCTACTGTGCTCTTGACATGGAATATATTCAAGGCATCTTCAAACAACTCAACTCCACTGATAGGCATTCAGCAGATTTTGACACATAGTGACCTTACAGGATAGGGTAGAATTGGAACTCTGAGTTTCTAAAATTGTAACTCTTTTTGTAACGTTAGTTTTAATAGATTCATTGATGTATAATTCACATTCATATATTTCAACAGTTTAAACATATTGAAGAGTTTAATAATCATAATTATAGACATTTTAGAATAGTTTCTTCTTCCTTGTACTTATTATTATTAGTTATCCATTTACCCCCATCATAACCCCAAGAAATATTAATCCAGTTGCTATTTCTATAGATTTACCTATTCTGGATTTCAAAAAGAGATGGAAGTACAAAAGCCCAATAACAAAAACACAGAAAAAACTTAGTTGAAAATAATGAAAACCAGAAGGGTCAGAAGGGATAACAAAAGATAAGGTGCTACATTTTAACCTACCTACATCTGCATTAGTCCACTTCGTAATGCACTCTCATAACAAGGCTATTCACATCTTGCTCAGCGGTGAGAGGGGATTTATCAGAGTTTTAATCCAACTGGGTGCACTGCAAGTGCCTTTTGGATTTTCACTGTCATCCATAGCCTTCTGCAAACTGAAAGCTCAGAAGATAAGCTCCAAAGCCATTCCCTCTTCTGGTCTTGGATTTTATTTTTTACCATCTTTGGATTTCATAGGCTAATGTGCTTTTTCCATGTGGACTTAATGCATGCCTCACCTAGATTGCTGCTTGTTTTATGACAAGCCTTTAAGACTCCAGGCACTATACGTTCTGAAAGTTAGGCACTATTTGTTTTTTTCACCACACTTTGCTATAGCGCCCATGTCTTCTGTGATCTCTTCATGGGGGCAAGCACTGAGTAGGTCTACGCTATAAAGAATTAATTATCTTAGATTATGGATATAATTAAGGGCAAGCTCAAAATCTATTAATGTATCTATAATTTATATATGTTACAGGTCCACTTTAGAGACATCATTATGCTTTTACTGGGGAACATTGAAAATCATTCCCAAGGGACATACAGCAATTCTATTGATACTATCAATAAGTTAGTCAATATTTCAAATATTGAATATTGAATTTCAAATATTGTTTAGAAAAAAAGGTATATATTTATTGGGCATATTTTTAGACCAAAATACATATATTGTTTAGATCAAAATGCATGCGCTGCACAGAAAATAACCTCAATGACAGGACACTAGTCCCTCAATAAATGAGGGTTTCAATTAAAATTTGCTCACAAATGCAGAACCGTGTCTGCTAGACTAACACATGTCATAAAAAGGCAAAGAGAACATGAAGATAATAAATATACGATAATCTTGACCATCCACAAAGTAAAAGATCCCAATCAAAGTCAAGTTGATTACCTTGGGATAGCATTCACCTGGTTCTTCTCACACTAAGGCATTTCAGCCTTAAAACAAGGGTGTATTTAAGTTCCTTAAATTTGCTACAGGTGAGTTTGAGGTAAAGTCCAATCCACTTAGTGGGGTTTCTAAAGCAAAGCCTCAAATCTGTCAGAATCTGGTTGTTTATATCACGTGACTCACATCATAAAGGGCCACTTAGAAACGTGGTAAAAAGTGCCCAGGTAAGAATGCATTACCAGAGGTGTCTTCTCTTTGGGGATCTATATAAATAATTGTGGTGGTCATGTGGTTATGTTAATTTCATGATTGAGATGTAGGGGTGGAGTCTAGCCTGTTAATCTGGAGATAGCCATTTAGTAGCCAATGAGGTCTCTGTGTGGGCATGACTTTCTCCTGAGACTTCTGGGAAATATCACGATATTTCTCTCATGGAGATGAGAGGCTATCTCCCCAGTTGTTGGGAGTTAGTCTCTGAGACAATTAACTACGGCCAAGACAAGATGGCAGTGCCCCAGGTGCTAGAGGAACTGAAGGAGAAGCCACACAGCCTTAGCCTGATGAAACCAGACCTCTGAAAATGGTGAAACCACCTGGAAAGCCCTGCCAGCGCTGAGTTGCCTCTACCACCACTGGTTGCTGTTGATAGACCCTGAGCCCTGGAAGCAAGGAGCCATGGGGAGACCCCTGCCAGTAAGAGGACTCTGCACCCACTGGCCTGTGACTTCATGAGTGGGAAGGAGACTTTATAGACTGGTATAGGGCATATGGGTTAATATCGGACTTAGGATTTTGAACTGGAATAGGTTGGGATGCTTTAATGTTCTATTCCTCTTGTATATAAACCGTGCCCTTATATCCATATGCATTTCTAGGAATTGTTTCTCTAGTCTACCCGGACTAGCACAATAATGTTAAACATTTTTCCCAATGGCAGGTTGCCTTCGCTGGTTTAACTACTAAGAGAGGTGGTGGTTAGACCTCTGGACTTAAATTTCTATCAAGGTTCACTGAGCACATGCTTGGTAGAGTAGGACAAGAATGAAGGAGGAAAAGACCCTTAGCAAGAGGAATTGACCTACTGACTGCAACAATGGGCTCAGACATAGAGACATTTGTGAGGATAGCATAGGAACTGGCAGTCTTTCCTTTTGCTGTACATAGAATCATTAGCAGTTGGGAAAAAATCCATTAGCACCTAAAAACAGCAGTAAATGAACAAATAGAAATATCTGTCTTTCAAATTTAAATGATACAGCAATGTCCACAAAAAAAACAAAAAACTAAAAAAAAAATTTAAATGATAATCACACTCACTTGTGCTTTGACTTTGACTCATTTGACCAGTGTAGACAGTGTTATTGGGGATGATTATGCATGGTGTGTAGAAAGTTCCAGCATCTCAAGGAGGTTATTTACAAGTTATTTGGGGGGAAAGAGGAGAGATAAATGGAGGAAAGTCCAGGAAGAAGGACAAAGATATTTGTGCTCTTAGTCATATATATCAGTTCTGTTCTCAATTTGTTTTAATTATTGAAATTCTGCACAGCATTATTATTGTAAAACATATTTAATGCTAAAAGACAAGAAAACAAATTGTCAAAGACTTCTAATAATTTTTTCCACTTGGACATGATTTTGCTCCGTAATCAGTATTTCATGGTATGAATGTACCATAGTTTGTTTATTCATTCTCCTGTTGATGTATGTTTATGTCGTTTTCACCTTTTGAATACCATGAATAGGTGAGCTAAAGCTAGGTGCTTCTGAGAGATACCTGTAACCAGCAAACATTCATTAAAACACCAAAAAAAATTTAGAAATCACACATACTCAAATTATCTCCTCTTGATTGTACCATATCAAACAGTCAGATAAAGGAGTTGAATCTTGCATCATGTCTTAAATCTCCTTTCTACATACAAACTTGTTCTATGTGAGACAAGTTCCTGCAAAATCTCACATTGTTGCTTCCGTAGCTGATTTTTTTATTAGCTTTTATTTTTCCATATCATAACTAGAATAAAAAAGTGAATGACTGGGACCTACTAAAAATAAGACACTTAGATGTATTAAAACCCAAATAACTTTTTTGTACATTCTTGTACAAGTAATTTTGTAATCACATGCTTTTATTTTTATTGAGGACTTGCTTTTCAAATAGATGTCTATATTTTATTTCCACTTGCAAGAAGTTGCCTTTGGAAACTCACTTCCTTTCACCACTGACCAGCAGCTATAGTTGCTTCTGTGCACTCCCACGCTGCTGCACAGGTTGATCCTTCCCTGCTCCGCATCCCACCCAACTAGCCAAATCTCTTATCTCACTGGCCTCTGGAGGCCCATTGTGGATAACAGATGACATGAGCAGCTTGGTTAAGGAGTCCTCACTGTCCAAATAATATTTTTTACTGTTTTTCCCTTATTTCTTGCTTCTTCCTCTGGTGCCCCCAGCTCCCTACTGCTAACCGCTTCTTGACACGGTAGATGCATGGGACAGGAGAACGGGAATCCCCACTCAAACAGAAGCTTATTTTTTAATCTGTTTTGCTTCCCTTCACCCCCTCCACCTTAGTTTTAAAAAATCTATGTTAGTATTCTTGTTCTTTCCTGGTTCTCTCCTATTTCCTCTTCCTGAGTTACCCCACCCCACTGAGAATACACACTCGTCCCAGGAAAAGAGGCTGGCCCTAGAGATCCAGGCAGACCTATTCAAACCAGGGTTATTATTATTTTATGGGTTATCTTTTTCTTTTCTCCTGTGAGCAAAGACCTTCCCACACCCCCACTGATCTATAAACTTCAGAATCCAAATCCAACCCATTCCCCTATCTTGTTTCCCTTTCTCTTTTCAATATATTCACTTTTTATTCTTTGTCTCCATATGTTTCTATATTCTCTTCTCTCTTTTTCCTTCCTTCACTCTTTGAAAAATTATACTACATAGACATCTAGAAATAATCTGTATGTCTCTCAAGGGGATGGCAGAAATACATTAGGCTGTCAGCTTAGTAGTGTCTTAGTTGTATAGTGCTGCTGTAACAGAAATACCACAAGTAAGAGGCTTTCTCATCAAAATTTAGTTCAGTAGACTAGAAGTTCACATTCTGCTGTTGGCTGTAGAAGGCTGTATCTGTCACCCATGGAGGAATACCATTGTCTTTTCTGCTTCTGCTCTCTGATTTCTTGGAGATTCCCATCTTTGCTCTGTCTTACCTCCACCTTGCTTTCTGCCAACTTAACTCTTTTCTATCTCACAAGAGATTGACTTAAGACCATTCTACACTAAACCTGTCTCATTAACAAAAAAAAAGACAACCCATTCCCAAATGGGAAGATAGCCACAGGCAGCGAGGTTAGGGTTTATAGACATATTTTAGGGGGATGTAATTCAATCCACAATAAGTAGTTTCCTCTTGGAAAGAAGAGTGAAGAATTAGCAAGAGAAAGAAAAGAATTGTCAATTGTACCCGTATGTTTTATTTATGAGGAGTCTCACTTATGCACAGAAAAAGTCAACATTGGGTTAAATCTGTGATTTGTACTTAGAAGTTTACCAAGTTACTGATATTTATTTTTGGAATGCTCAAAATATTTCATAACAAAAACAAGTGAACAGGTCTACAGATGTTCAATCAAATGATGTATATGATGTATATTCATATTATATGATGTATTATATGATGTATATTCATGTTCCTTATCTTATATACAATAAAAATGGTTACCTATAAATAGGATGCTAGGTTTTAAATTCAGGTATAAGGAGATCTAAATATAAACCAGTCTAGCTCTTCCTAACACGGAGAGTGTTAAAGGAAGCTTTATTTCTTCTGAGTACTATAATTAAGCTATTTGAATAAGTGCAGTGAAAGCATGGAAGTCAGTGTATTTCAATTCTCTGATGCCTCTTGGGTGTTGCCATATGTTAGAATAGTTGTAAACCGGCAAAATCTCCTTTATAAAACTTCGGAGGAAGTTAGCTTGCATAATAGATCTGGAGACGCAATTCAGGGAACATGGAGGGACATAAAGAATGGAGAATGTGATCTTCCAGCTCCATAATCATCTCCCTTCAAACTCAGGTGCATTTTAACAGTTACCAGCCAAATCAATTAGTTGAAGGGATCAAAGAGAGAGAGATTCTTGTTCCCTAGAGAGAATTTACTTTGTAGATAAAAAGCAAATTCACTTGTACGCTTGTGATCTATGCTTGAATCATTATCGGTGTGGAAACAAGTCTTCAAAAACACCATGTCATCAAAATACAGACTACAGCAGCTGAAAGGAAGGCCCAAGTGGTGTGTAGGTGGCTTGGCATGGAACTTGCAACCAGGATAGACAAAGAAGCTTCTCCAGACCTTAGCAATATGTTGGGATCATCAGGGTCATAAAAGTTTAATGTTGTATTTCCTGCTAACACAAATATGTGAAAGCAGTATGATCTATTGAAATAATTATATTTTCACCCCATACTGGTTACACTGATCACCTACAACTCTGAAAACATCTGCAAAAAACTTTTTTCAGAAAATTTTTGTTATAGTCTTTTGTTATAGTCTGTAACTAATACTTAGAAAACAATCAGCCTTTACAAATCACTTCAACTGGCAAGAATAAACAGAAACAGTTGAGAACTGGTTATGTATCTTTTAATTTTTTGCTTGGTGTGGTGGTTGTTGAGGATATACATGTAATTTTATTTTAGGTATTGAAAATATGTGAAAACTGACTTTTCTCTACCTCCAAGTCATTTGCTATAATCAGTCCTATCTAAAGTGTTAGAGGTCTAATTTGTAAATATGATAGCCACCCTATAGGATAAAGTGGAACTGTCCCACAGGATTTCGGGGTCATAAATCTGTTTGTAATTATCTATAGGTTCGTCCCACAGAGCAGCTGGTGGCTTTGAATCCAACAGTTTTTTGACTAGCAGCCAAGTGCTTAATCACTGTACTACCAGGGCTCCTATGGAGGTTTTAGTAGCCAAATCTGTTAATAAGGGAAACAGTGACCTTTTAGCACAAAACATAAAATTGGAAACTAAAAAGGAGTGGTCAAAACTCTGAAGGATCCTTGGTGCCGTAGTGGTACCAAGGTTCTGTGGTGCCATATGTTGGGCAAATCTACCAACCACTCCACTGCTCCCATAAAGATTTCCCGTCTCAGAAACCTGAAGAATCTGATCGACTTTAATAGGGTCATTGGAGTTGAAATCAACTCCTTTTTTACTATTTTTGGCTTGGTTCAGATTTAATATATGGGAGTTGTATCGCCCCAACTCAGTATATTTGAGTACAAGCACACACCATCTATTTCTAGAGAGACTGTCATATATCCACTTAGATATATGGAGACTAGATGAAAGTGAAAGTGAAAGGAGAACGCTTTACTTTAGGTGATCATGCAAGGAACAAGCCTGGGCTAGTGCCACCAAAGCAAGCTCCCCCCTAAGAGGGATTTGTAGTTTAACATGTGTACACCAGGAAACAAATTCAGGGGATTTTGAATACATAACAGATTTCACAGAAATGGTCATAAATATGCATTAGGCCAGAGTTATGAGTCTTGACAAGATAACACTTAGCAGACTCCTTGTTTTCATGTCTTCTGAGTTGGCTAGGTGATGTCTTTCTGGTGACTTTCCTTGTTGGGGTGGAGGTTCAAAGGAAATGGATTATCAGGAAAGAAAGTACAGGTTAATTATAACCAATGTATGAGCTATATGTTAACATCCCATGACAACATTTCATATCCTAAGTAGGTTCTTTAGGTAAGCTGTGGAATATCTAATGCATCTTGTAAGAGTTCCTAACTCAGATCTTGCTCAGCATAGCTGAGCAACAAGGAGACTAGACGAAAGTGAGGCAAGGAATAGTCTCATTCCCTCCTCTTTCAATGGACCTTCTGTTGAACAGAACCTCAAGGAAAAATGATAGAGGTCTGTGTTCAGTAACTACTCGCAGCTGAAAGGGGACCAGAGTGCAAAATTGACCTGACCCCAAAAGAAAGAACATGCTCAGCATATCCTATTCTGAAAGAAGTCAAGCCAATTTTAGTGTGGGGTATGGACAACAGGGAAGTGGGTGAAGGAGACATCAGTGTAAGATATGACAAAATAATAATTTATAAGTTATCAAGGGTTCATGAGGGAGGGGAAGCGGGAAGTAGGGGGGGGATGAGGAGCTGATATCAAAGGTTTAATTAGAAAGCAAATGTTTTGAGAATGATGAGGGCAACGAATATCCAAATGTGTTTGACATACAATGTATGTCTGTATGGGATGTGGTAAGAATGGTATGAGTCCCCAATAAGATGATTAAAAAAATGTCAAGGCCCCCACCCCAAACAAATTCAAGCCTCAGTTGTTATATTGAAAGATTCAATGGGCAAAGTATTGAATGATGCAAGAAGCTGGAATCCACTTGTTGGTAATGATTTTGGTTTCATAGTATGAATCCACCATTATAATCAAGATAATAGTCTCACTGTACCATAAATCTATCATGCTTATTCCCATAACTTCTATTCACATTGTTCCCCCAAGCCCAACAGCCTCTTCTCTTCATCTAATTCCTATTACTACAATGATTCAAACCCTAATACCAATGTAATTCTTTAATAACTCATAAGTAAATGAAAATTTGGGACTCATATTTAAATATGTATTAAAAAGTTGAGTGTAAAAACTAAAGTACAACATGGCTAAAATATAGTATATATAAACATTTAAACACAAAATAAGGCTAATGGATAAAAACAATAGAAGAGGCAATCCTTTCTAGGGGACCCATAGCTTTCCAAAAGGTGGATGCCCCAAAGGAGATCAGTGATGTAGTCGGGTCCATAGGCCCAGGACAATGGAGGCCAAGGATTTAATCCACTCTGATTTCTTTTGCTGAAGCAAGGGTCCTGAAGAATTGGAAAACCCTGGACTTGGCCCTAGACAGTTTGAAGCGAAAGTAAAAATTAAGCAGGTTTATTTTTGAGACATCACCTGGCCAATGTATCAATTAGCAGATACCATGGCTGACAAGCCTGGCTAGAGAATGAGGCCGGAAAGGGCTTTGCCAAAAATACATCTTTCTTCACCAAGAACCAGAATTTTAGCCAGGAGAGATTAACAGCCGCCAGAATTCCTTACAATTCTGAATCTTCTGTGTCCAAGGTAAAAATCAGGCCAGATCACTGAGGATTGTTGCTAGAAAATTTCCTTCTCTTACTTTTATGTATCTATTGTCAACAGTCTGAAATCTTCCCCTAACCAGCATCTGTAAGGATAGAATCCATTTAGGATAGAATTATTTTCATTTTCTTGGTCTTAAAGCCTGGCCTTCTGCAGTGTTCCTCTACCTTGGCCTTGAAACAAATTGTTATTTCCTTGAACTTGTTCTGCAGTCTTTCTTCTTTTTCTCTGTGTTGAGAATGTTGTGAATTTGATATGGAGAACATTGCATTTGAGTGCTGTAAAATAGATTTAGTTGAACGCATCCTTGGATGGAGGGAAAAAGCAGGTTGTGAGTGGAGTCTGCTTACTCTGAAAAAATGTGGGCTCGCCCCTTTGCCCAAAAGATGGCAGACACCAGAGTGCCACATGTGTTTCCTCCACAGACTACATAAGCCCTAACTTGGGGCATTTTTTTGTGACTTTAGAAACATTTTTCTCTCTCTTCCTCTGTTAACAAATGACTTTATATGTTTCTTCATAGCACCGTCCTAATGAGTGCACTCTCTTTTTTGCTTTAGCAAGACCTTCTAGGGCAAAATGTTAGGAAAATGTGTTTCACTTCTGGATGATAATTAAACAAAGTATATATAGATATGTTTTCCTTAAGAAATTTTGACTAGATAGCATGTATGCCTTATGAATCAAACCCTTTCAACATTGTAAAGAACAAGTGAAATGTGTGTGTGTGTGTGTGTATCTCGATGTCAATTTTTAGTGATTCTATAGGACAGGGTAAAAGCACCCTGTGAGTTTCAGAGACTGTCATGGTAATGGGAGGAGAAAACCCAACTTTTCCCAGGAACTGGTGGGTATTAATACTGGGAGTGTTAATACTAAATTATATCAACAAAGCATTGGGTTTCTCATGGGGAGGGGATGGTTTCTAATGAAAGAAAATTGGCTTCTGAAAATAGTCAGATTCGAATTACCAAACCACATGGTTAGAAAAAAAAAGGCAGATACTGTGAATTTCTCCACTTATTATTGACAGGTCAAAACTTCATGGGAAGTCATATTACCTAAACTTCCCTTCCTACTTTGCATTTAACTAAATTGCAAGCTTTATTTGCTTTGTTCATCACCCCAAACTTCCTGGAATTATTATTATTTTTTTTTTTTTGGTTTTTGGGGCATCACTGCTCTCTGGTGGTGGGAGTAGGAGGCCCAGCCCCACTGCTGGAATTGAACCTCCTTCCCAGTGGGCCGCAGTCCCACGCACAACCACTATGCCACCAGGGCTCAGCCCCCTGGAATTATTTTTTAATGATTTTTTACATCCCTCTAGAATAGACTTGGTGTCTGAATAATTGTGTCTGGAAGACCATCCAAGACTACTCCATCCGTAGAGTAATTTAAAAATACAAGAAGCTTGTTCAAGTATCATAAATGCTACTCTTACTGTTTTACCTGATTGTTATAGTACATATTAATATCTTGTGATTTTAATTTTTACTTAATGTAAACTTATCGATTTGATTACCTATTCATTTACTTATAAGATTAATATTTACCGTTTTAACTTGATGCTTTTTCAAATTAGTGTATGCCATCTTGGATTTGAAATGTGTGTTATATTTAATTAGTAAAATATAACATTCTCTATGTCAAAGCAAACCCACATGTAATAATATGGTGACTTCTAAGCTAATTGAAAGCATTACAAAATATTACTTGAATCATAACATGTTTTACTAAATAGCGATAAAAACATAAACTTTTTGAGGCGAGGCATCACTGCCCTCTGGTGGTGGGAGTGGGAGGCCCAGTCTTGCTCCTGGAGAGCTGCTGCTGGATTTGAACCTCCAAGTCAGTGGACCGCACAGCATAAACTTTTAAAGGAGTTAAGTGAGTCTAAAGCCTTATATCATGACTAATTTATGCTCAGCAGTTCAAGTAAATGTTATCAGATTAATTAAATTTAGCCAGTAGGAGAAAAGTTGAGAAAAGATTGTGAACAGCTTACTCCAACTATTTCTCAGAGAAACAATGATTGGTCTGATAAGTTTTGTTACAACAGAAACATTTAAGCATTGTATTTTAGGATCTTTTCTCTTAACATTCCTTCTGAATTTTAATTAACCTAGGTTTTGCATTTGGTATGTAAATTTCCCACTTACTGTATTTTTCAGATCATAAGAAGCACCCAGTTTTTAGAGCAGGAAAACAAGAAAAAATTCTGAACCACATAGTAGCAGTATATTAAAATGTCCTGGGGTACAACATCTTTGGACCACAAGACACACCCTCATTTTCCCCCATTTTGGGGGGGAAAATCGTGGGTCTTTTAGTTCAAAAACTGCAGTGTGACACACACACACACACACACACACACGTTAAGCAGGAAGTTGCATCATCCAAGTGGGATGATGCCCTCAGTCAAGAGGGGCAGTCTCTTTAAGTTCATTATGTGAGAATATTGTGAGCATTTTAAGAGTTCTCAAATCTACGTAAGTAAATACTTTAAGAGTTTGTTTTAATCTATTTAAGTCTCGGTCAAAAACTATTATCCTCAGAATGCTGCAAAAATCTACCTAAGGGTGGGTACTTGTGTCTTGCAAGTTGGGCTGCTAATAGTTAATGATTCAAAGCCACTAGCAGCTCTGTAGGGGGAAAAATGAGGCGACTGCAATTCCTGGGCGAGATCCACATTAGCACTACCCAGAGAGGAAAGGCAGGCAGTCCAGAGTAGGCCAATAAATTACTCTAAATCGATAGAAGTCACTCAAGAAAAAGAAAGCTTTGCAAACTTCCTGAGCTAGATCCTGAATCAGCCAAAAGGAACATCATTTTAGATACTTGTTTCATCAACCAACCAGCTCCCCAAATCTGCAGGAAGCTCCAGTGTAGAACACTGAGACTGTAAAGTTGCTCAAATGAGCTCCTTCCAATTGCCTTCTTGGTCTACAAGAGAGACTTGGAGAAAGGAAAACAAGAACACCAAAAAGGCAAAACTCCTAGGGCTGCTATTGTGGCCAATGTAGGACCCAGATCCTAAGTGGAGTGACTGATGTAGTCCATATGATTTCAGCCGCAAGTTACTTGCTGCAAACTGTGGGAGTTCATGATCAGTGCCAATATCACAAGGGAGGTCAAGACATAGGATCAGGAAAGCCTTCTTGCAAGTGCTTCCAGTGAAGGACACCAGGGCATGTGGCTCAAAGATGTGATAATTGAATCAGCAATGACAAAACCCCGGCTCCCAAGCTTGAGTTTGACATCAAACTCAAGAAGTCTTGGATAATGTACAGATGTTGCCTGTAAGCCCATCAATTTCTGCTAGATACTAGGTCTACTAAATGGTATTAAAATCATTTGATGGTCTCTGAACCACCTCCTTATCTCCAAATAGTAGGCATTGATGAGGGTCCATCAGAGATGTTTCACCTTCCCTTGCCTTACATCTGATTCTTTATTCTTCCACCCCAACTTTTAGGGAGATTTTTAAAAATTGAGACTGGGAGTGCAAGTAACCTTCATTCCTGAATCCACCAGGTTGCTCTGGGAATTGTAGGTTATTACAGGATTCGGATCCTATATTTGGATCTTATATTTTACAAAACCTTTATAAGGCTCTTCAAAGCATAGAAGAACTAGAATAAAACAAGATCTGAAAAGATCTATTAATGCACACAAACAAGCCTAATTAAGATCCCAGCCTTAAGGATCCTGACCTAGAATAACTCTTTTCCTATATGTGTCAGAAAAAGACCCACATGGTAGTAAGGATTCTGCTTCAATTTCTGGGACCTAAGCTATGTCCCAGCAAGTTATGTCTGAAACTCTAGCTGCTTCTCTTCCTTGAGTAAAAAATAAGCTATCTAATGTCTGTTATTCATCCTGTGTATCTTTAACCTGTTGCTCAAATTTATTTCTTCCAGATTGCACCAGTTCTATGTAAAAATGTTAGTGGTAAACGGGTGTAGTCCCACCCCAGCCACAGAGTGGCCTCTGGGGGGAAAAGTAGAGGTGCCAAGTCCCATTTCAACTGTAAGTAGCCATATCATTTAATCATTGAACAATATCCCAAATGAATTAAGAGTCCTGTTCTCTACCGGTGGGGGGGGGGGGGGGGAAGGGGGTAGAGAGAGTGGAGGTGGGGAGTCAGTCCAACTAGAGGTCTAGATGACCCATCTTAAACTGCCTCACATGATCTGTTCCACCTGAGGTCCAGATGACTCATCCCAACATCGCCTCACATGAAAATGAGGTACTCAAAGAGCAAACTATGCATTACTAGATTATTCATTGCACTGGAATAAGAACCAATCAGGATGCAAGAATACAAGATAGGGACTAAGGTGCAACAATAAGATCCCGCCATCTAATTCCTAGACACTATCATTTTCGCAAATTTTCAGGTGGCCATGTCATGATTGAAACATATATTGCTTATTAAATGTTTGCTTTATTTTAAAAATAGGCAATGGAAGAATGTTTAAGTATAATTAGGCTTCCTAAAAACAAATTCCCAAACACTGAGAAACCAAACTATTGTACAATCTCATAGTGATTACACATTGGACTGCTGACCACAAGGTCAGCAGTTTAAAACCATCAGTTACTCAGACGGGGAAGGATGGGTTTCTACTCCTGTAAATAAAGAGTTACAGTCGCAGAAGCCCATGGGGCAGAGTCAGCATCACCTCGGTAGCAGTAAATTAGTTAAAACAAAAAACAACACAATGAATTATATAAGAAAATGTATAGGAAAGCATCTTTCAAAATCCCTCTCTCCAAGTACTTCATAGGACAGTCAAAGGCTGTTCATATTCAGGAAGACAAGATTATAGTAAAACAGATTACAAAATTTTTTTCTGTAAGTTTAATTTTAGGAGTTTTGCTTATTTCTATTGCTTTACTCTTTTCCTTCCCATTTAGTATTTAAATGCCTGGCTTTCATTCATTTACTCACAAACATTTGTAATGCACCTTAACCACATGCCAGAAACTGCTAAGCACTAAGAATTTATTATTGTGCTAAACAGATGATTACTTCCATCATAGAACCTAATCCAAGTAGAAGATAAACACTAATCAAGTAATTATTCCATATTGTAATAAAGAGGTAGAGTTCTATTTTGGAATGTAACAAAAAAGTTACCAATTGGGAACTTGAACCATGTATGTGAAAATCCAAGTTTTATAGAGACTGACTCAAAGTCTTTAAAGACTACCTGTATAAAACTACAAACTCATATAACAGCACTGCTGTTTTAAGTATTTTTGTTACCATTTTGTACCTCACATTGTAAGTCTATTACAGTTACTAGATGGTCTATTTTCATAATTTGAAACTACCCTTATTAGCTAGGCTTCTTTTTCAATGTACCATATATAGCTGTGTATAAGCTGAGTTTTTTCAGCACATTTTTAATGTAGTTTTTGTGGTAAAATTAGGTGCCTCAGCTGATATTTGGGTCAGTTTATACTCAAGTATATACGGTAAATAGTTTCCCTCTAAGTTGGAATTGATTAGATAACTGTGTATTAGTTTAGCTATATGAAATCTGTTTTAGGAAGATAGCTACTATATGATCTATATTTTAATGAGACACATTTATTCTTATAAAACAATTTTAAAAGAAATGTTATAAAGTGCTCACATGATGAGCATGTCAAATTTATTAGTATACTATGTAAACATTAAAGAACAAACATTTAAGAATTTACATATATATTAAAATCACATAAAAAGTTCATTTTTTTCATTAGCAGTACACATACTAGACATATAGTAAAATCATCCATGATTTTCAAAAGCATGTTATTCTTACACTGTATATCCCGGAAGTTTATTTATTACTAATTCAGAAATATCTTTGCATTGTTTGGAAATATTTAGTGGACCAACTTCATCGCTGTCTTCTTCAAATTGATCTGATGTACTGACATCCAAGGCCTTTAATTCTAATTCTGACAAATTAGATGGCAGGTAAGAACTCACTTGAGATGTCCTTGGTGACTGACTTTTTTCTAAAGACTTGGAACCAGTTTTTGTTTTAAGTTTCACAGAACTGTCTTGAACCCTCTTTATCAGGTTTGAATTAGGCAAACTATTTTGGTCTTTCTCTTTTTCCTCAGTCCAATGTAATGAAGATAAGTCACTGGTAGAGATATAAGATGCTTCATCAAAACCTTTATCCTGAGTCTTTGGAGTATGAGATCTTTTATATGAGTGTATTGGTAATCCAGCAGAAAAAGGTGGGCTAAGAATAGAACTTTTTTCACTACTACTTTTTCTTATGGATGAACTTGCTTCACTAGACTTACTGCTTCTGCTGGTGTCCTCAGTGGCATAGGAATCTTCAGAATAACAAGGGCTAGTAAAATCATCTGAATAGTTTCGTTCTGAAATGCTTTCAGAACTATTTTTACTAAGTTTATTTTCACTTATATCAGTAATGTCATTGTTTGTGGCTTTGACCTGCCTACTGCCAATTTCTTTATCTACAATTCTGTCAATTGCATTTTGTTGAACAGCACATGAACTTTGGGCTTCCGCCTCCACTTTGTCTTCAAAAGTATTTTTAGGAGCACGCTGTTCTGGAACAATGGATTTTGCAGCACTTTTTTCTTCCAATGAACCACTATTGGTTCCATTTTCAGTATAATAAATTTTCTTTTCTCCCACTGTACATGGAAGTTTAGTTTTAGTTGTTCTAGGCTCATCAAAAACCCCACCAGCTTGCCTTGAAGTATTACTATCTTCAGCAAAATTTGCATCTGAAACTAAACACTGATTTTCTGGTAGTTGATATGACTTCTGACATTCTTTTACAAAACTTAATACTTTAACTTTGGATGATGGGATTCTGAGTTTTGCACCCAAAATTTGTGCTTGCATTCTTCTCTCCTGTTCTCTCTTTTCATGTACTACCAACATGTCAGGATTTGTTTGCTTTAGGCGTAGCTTTAGTGTATTTGTTATGCCATAAAGCAGCCTTCCTCTTGGAACTCGTTTTGGGGGGACACTACTGGGCTTTTCATGATGAGTACTTTCCCTGAGATTTTCAACTTGATTCTTTCTGTTTTGAAGACTTACTGACTTTTTCTTTTCCCCTACTGAGAGTTTTTCCTTCTCAGATTCAGATTTACATGTGGATTTGGCAAGAGAGTCTGGTTCATTCTTTTCCTCAGTTCGATATAACCAGGCTAGATGGGGATGTATATGAGCAGGGCTTGCCATGGGCTGGGTGTATAACAAGGACAACTCAACCAACAAAGCATTTAACAAAGGCAACTCTCTTATAGTTGTAATTCTATTTTGTTCAGTTTGAGAGTGACAAGGAGCGTCGCTATTTTTTCCTACATCCTGAATATTTCCCGAAGGGTTTGTAAGCACAGAGAGACTTTCCTTCGTTGCAGTATTAACATACTTTTGAAAGTGTGTTTGGGGATTTACATGATTTTCTTCTTGAAAAATAGCATCTAGGTCCTCGGCCGCATTCACTTGCGGTACAAATGTGATTTTACCTTGTGCGGGACGCATCTTTTCTTCAGTCAAATGCGTGTAGCAGAGAGGTGGGGGGCAAAATATATTGGTTTCCATGTCCAACTCTTCCAGAATTGGGCTGTTAGATCTACTACGACTCGTTTTGCTCTTTGCCACGGAAACCGTGTTAGCAGAGCTGGCACCACTGTGGACATCTAGCTCCTTTACGTCCTGTGTGGTGGTGATTTCTAAATCCGCCAGGCGAGCATCTTCTCCTGAGCTGGGTCCCAAGGTGGGCCGCCGTGGCCGTTGTGCGTCCCGCGGGGAATTAACCTGGCCGGCCTTTTGGCCCTCTCCTTCCTCCAGGTCCCTTTCCCTGCAGCTGACCTGTCCCTCTGGACGTCCCCGCAGAGACTTCCCCAGGTCAGTCAGGCGATAGGCCAAGGTAATGTCCCCAATCCGCTGCCCCATTTGGTTGCACAGAGGGTAGCTTCCGCGGTGGCCCCAGGTGCAGGCTGCCGCGCCCGGCCCCAGGACCTTCTGGGCAGCATCGGCCAGCAAGACGCCACAGCTGCCCAGGAGGCGCGGGGCGGGCGGCGGGCGCCCGGGCGCCAGCTGCAGAAGTAGCGCGTACAGCGGGGTCTGGCGGAGCAGGCGGTGCAAGGCGGCGGGGCGCAGGCGGAAGAGACAGGACTTGCCGCGGCCGAAGGTCACCACGCAGGGTCGGCGTTCGGGCTGGAGGCCGCGCGGCGGCGGGTACACCAGCAACGTGGGGAAGTCCAGCAGGCGGAAGGCCACCGCGGGGCCGACGGCCGACGGCAGCGAGGCCGCCTCCGCCTCCTCCTCCGCGGCCGCCCCAGACGGCGGCGGCAACCCGGCTTCTAGGCGCACCCGGTCCACCAGCAGCTCCAGCGAAAACAGCCGCTCTCGCGGCGGCGGCGGCGGCCGAGCCGCCATGGCGGTTGCCCGGGAAACCGTGCCGCGGCTTCCGGAAGCTCCAAGCGGTCTCGAGTGCGGTCGGGAGAAGGCGGTGCCGGTGCCGGCGTCTCGCGAGATCTGGCGGCGTCTCGCGAGATCTGGGCGGGCGCGCCTCCGACCGCCTTGCGTTCTGGGTGACTCCGGGTTTTTCAGTTCTGGGATGTTGAGGAAGCCTTTTAATTTATTTTATTTTTTTGCTCTCTTCCAAATGTGTATTCAGCCCGTTGTGTAAGGAGTGGTGAAAGACAGGTCGTGTGTGTTTGTTGTTTGGGCGTGTGGGGAGGGGAGTGGTGGGTGAGGTAGGGGTGATTCGTGTTTTCAAGAGGCAATTTGGGCGTCAGGCCAACTCTATTTGCTGAAATACTGAAAATGCATAGACTCCCTTCCCAGACCTTAGCGTCTCTTCCCAAACATAGCTTTTGAGTTAGGCTTTAAAGCAAGTAGAGAAAGAATACTGTAAATTTAATGGCATGGAACCCTTAAATACCAACACTATCTATGACTTAGACAAATATGGTGTAGGAACAAGAAAGAATGGTTCAATTTGGGTGGTAGAAATAATGTTGGAGAAATTGGTTGGAAGCTGGTCTTGGAAGGTCCTGTATTCCTCCCATTATTTCAGGTCATTAATTCATTTTTAATTTGTTTTAGTACCATATAATCCCCATGTCATAAATTTAATCATTCAGTTATATCAAGAAGATGAGTTCAGTCATCACAATAGCAAGACATTTTCTTCTTGTTCTTATTAAAGTCATCTTTTCATTTTCCCCCTATCTTCACCTCCTATGGGAGAAAGATGGGGTTTTCTAGGCCTGTTATGAGTTACAGTGTTGTACTCACAGGGAAGGTTCTACCCTGTCTTACTGGGTCCCTGGGAGTCAGCAACAACCCGATAACTGATTTGCTTCTTTTTTTTTTTTTTTTGGTCCCCTGTCACGTCCCTAGACACCTATCCAGTTATTGTCTCTATATATCTACCCTGGATTTCATTTACACAGAATCATACACAGCACAGATAGAAAGCAAACACGCAACAAACCAACAACAATAACTACACAACATAGAAAATGTCAATCAAAAAGAAACTATTAAACATTTAAAAATGGGTCAAAAGGGATATCAAATTATAAGAATACATTTTAGCATAATTACATCTGCCATAATTGACTTTGTAATCCTCTCTGATGGCAAGAGCATGTTCGCATCCCTGGACTGTGTTCAGAGAATTTGCCAGAGGCTTAATCCACATGGGGCCCCTCCCCAATCAATTTTGGACTTCCACTGTCATCCACTGTTGTCAGCGAATTGTTCATGATTCCCTCTTTCAGATTCGGGTTTTATTATTTAAAATCCTTGAGGCACTGTTTGTTGTGCTGCTTTTTTGCTGACTTAGTTGATGCCTCGCTTAGTTGGCTACTTGTTTTAAAACAAGACGTTAAGACCCCAGATACTCTTCATTCCAATAACCAGGCGCCATCGGTTTCTTTACTATATTTTGCTATCGTATCCATATTTTAAGTGATCTCTTTATGAGGATGAGCATTGAGTGGGGCCATGAAATAAAACCTAGTTCTTAGGTTGGGGCCAGAATTAAGTGGAAGCCTTATACCTCCCTATACCTATGCAGGTGCACTTTAGTGACATTCTTGTCATTTTATACTTGAGAACATTGTAAATCTTCCCCTGAATCATAAAGTCGTTCTACTGATAGGGTCATTATTTTGCCAATGATAACAATTTAAAATACTGTTGAGAAAAGGAAATTACACAAGTATAGGAAAGTTTCAGACGGAAATGTTTGACTTCTACTGGTTAAAACACCTACTTCAAGACATATGATGGGCAACCCCCTTTCAAAAAAAATAAACAGAATAAAGCTCTGCTGGGCAAGGCTTTCATACTATGGATTTTTCTTGTTAGGCCGGTGTGGCAGTTAGATAATCTCCTGTCAACCTGAGGGGGGTAGAAGTTAGCCTTCTAATCAAGTTACAGATTGATGACCTTGTTTGGAGGCACGGCAGCGATAAGTAGATCACTGGAGGCCAGATTCAGTCTCTGCCTTCCCTCTCCTGCTGTTGAGACACTCAGACTGCTGAAGGAGACATGTGGAGACTCAGCTCAGTGTTAAGATGCTTCCACCACCATTGGATCCATAAGATCTGCCGCTGGCCTGTGATTTTCTTGCACTCAGCAGCATTGCATGAGTCTAAAGAGGATTTATTGGACTAATAGCAGACATGGACAACATATTAATTAGGGACTTGATCATCGGGACTGGGCTGAGATGTTTTCTCAATATATAATTACTTTTCTATATAAAGCTCTTAATCACATTAGTGTTTCTGGATTTGTTTCTCTAGTCATCCGGGACTAACAGCCAGTATCAAGCAACTTGCTTTGATTTAGTGCACCCAGTGACACCACCTGGGAAGTTTCTTTCTGGTCACAGTGAATTTTTTTGTAAAAGCAATTTTGCTCAACATAAGAGAATAGCACACAGCTGTGAAATTTTGTTTCCTGCTCAGGAAAAAATGCCACAGAAACTGTTGTGATGTTCAACACAGCTTCCAAGGACGGGCTATGGGAAAAACTCAAGTGTACATTGATTTTCTCATTTCAGAAAGGGTGAAATGTTGGTTGATGACAAACCTCATCTGTACATTCATCAATTTCTGGAATGGAAAAAAAAGTCAACTCAAAGTGCATTTGGAGTTCATTCCACCAGGTCATACTGTTAAGCTTTCTCTTTAGAGATCCTGAAAAGATTGTGTAAGAGTGTGCATAAAAAAAAGTCCTGATTTGTGACAGTTGAGGTACTGCCACCATGACAGTGCACCTACTCACACAGCCATCTCAGTGCACCAATTTTTGGCAAGAAACAGCATTCCCTGTGCATCTTAATAACGTTACCTTACTCCATACAACTTTTTTCTTTCCACCAATGAAGAAGGATTGAAAAGATAGCAATTTGACAAAGTAGAGAAGATGAAGAAATACAATGAGGGAGGTGCAGTCAGCAATCCAAAGAGATGTGTGAAAAATGTTTCCAATAATGGATTCATATCCCTCTCCTTACATCTTGGAAAACAAATGCAAGCCGGGGTGAGATGTCCTCTGTTTAAATTATTTTTAAGATGCACGTATTAAAAGGATGATGTATGCTTCCTGGGTACTTCTCATTCCAGGCTCGGTCAATGGGCTGTGCAACAAGTTAGGGAGTTTTCCACACAACTCTCATTCCTTCAGACTACTGGTCCCTTCACAAATCCATACCAACCTAACTTCCTCTGGGTAGGACATCCCAGAGGCTTGGATTCTACACAAGTCTTTAAACTTCATAGTAGTCAACCCATTGTCATTTCTCCTCTAGTCCCTATGAACCAGGTTCACAGGTTTTCAGCCAGATTTAACCTGTTTCTTCATTGCTGTGTCCCCCTACTTCCACTCAACAAGGAGGTCACCTAGTGAGCATCTCAGACTGCCTTCAGGCTCCCTTTTATCTTCAATCTTAAATGGGAGAGAAACTCATGGGCCCAAATTCTTCTGGCCAAGATGCAAATCACATGCTCTAGATTTTAAAAAGCCAAAGTACTGTATTTCTTCAATTTCCCAATTCTAGTAGCTTGCCTTTTCAAATGCAAATATCCTGGCACTAAAATCATGAGCTGTGGCTTGCTTTTTATGAAGTCTTCTACCTTGACGTCAATAAAAAAAATCCATTTCCTCCAGGCAACTCCTAATGTCCATGTTAATAGATCCAATTATTGTGGATGAAGGTTTACAAGCTCTCTTTAATCATACTTCCCAATAATCATTTCTGTCAATAACAATAAGTAGGTGAAATAAAGATAATCCTCATATAGCTAGATCCTGAGCAAACTTCTTAAAATATTTCTTAAGACAGTCAAATTCAATCCTTTCTTATCTAAACTATACCTTTCATATTTAATATGACCTTAAACTCCAGGTAGGAGGAAACCAGGACCAGGGTTTAGACTAAACCCTATTGCTTTTAGCTCAAAGAAGTCCAAGAAGCATTTTCACCCCCTGTGCTGAAATTTAGCATCTGTTGTGTACACTTTTTCCTTTTAAAGCAGGAATAACAAAGATAGCTCCTCAGAATGAAAAGTTTCACTTCTCATGCATTTTCCAGACAAAAACCAAGTTTACTGCATGGCCGTAACTAATTTGGAGCTACCACACTTAAACCCCTAGATCTGATGCTATCCTGGTTCTCCTTAGTCTTGGCCAGATGAAGGTTGAGGACACAGAAAGGTAAAGCAGAAAGTAGGGAGGTCACAGGCCAATTTGTGCAGTATCCAAGTGTAGTGTAAGAATAGCAGCGATAATTCTCAGGGACAGCTTTCCCACATGACAGGTTCCCACAGGGCACCCCTGGAGGCAGAACACATGGTGTTCTGGTGAAGTCTCAGTGAGGAAGAAGGCAAAGTAGCAGAGGAGATGCAGTTTCCAGAGATTCTCATACTAAAGACCACACTTCCAAAATAGGAGTCAAGGTGGTGTCTGTCCAAGTAGAATCACCTGTCAGCACTCCTGTGGTTAAAGCAGAAAATTAAAAGGTAAGGAGGCCAATATTGGGAGGCTCAGTGTAGTAGACTCTGGTTAAGACTTTCCCCTGTGATTTTCACTCACAAAGCAATTTGAGAACTTGCAGAAATGCTCAATCAGGACCAGGATCCCAGAACATAGATGCAAAAATCCTAAACAAAATATTGATTAATAGAGTAAAAAAGTATTTAAAGCATCATCATGATGAGGTGGGATTCATGCCAGAGATCCAGGGATGATTCAATATCTGATAGTCCCATTAACATTATTCCTCACATTGATAAGCAAAAGGATAAGAATCATATGATGATATTGATAGATGCAGAAAAAGGCATTTGACAACATCCAACAGCCATTCCTAATTAAGACACTCAAGAAGATAGGTACGGGAGGAAATTTTCTCAATACACTCTATCTATGAAAAGCCAATAGCCAACATCATAATCAATGGAGAAAGGATGAAAATAATCCACCGGAAAGGACTGAACAAGGATACCCCTTGTCCCTACTTCTATTCAATATTTCACTGGAGGTCTTAGTTCTCAACACAAAGCAGCAGAAGGACATTAAATGTATCCATCTGGAAGAAGAGGTGAAACTATTGCTATTTGCACAATACATGATTCTGTACATTGTTCTACAACAAGAATACTGACAATGATAGAGGAATATACAAGAGTGGCAGAATTCAAGATCAACAAAGAGAAGTCTAGCGCTTTGCTATATATAAGACTGTGGAAGAGGAGATCAGGAAATGGAAGAATATCCCGTGCTCATGGATCGGAAGACACAGTATAATAAAGATATCAATCTTTCCAAATGCATTACATAAGTTTAACAATATCCTGATTTAAATATCAATACTCTTCAATGATTGAAAAAACTGACTACCAATTTCATAAAGAAAGGAAAGCCCAGAGTTAGCAGAGAATTCCTGAAGAAGACAGCCAAAATCAGAAGGCATGCTTTACCTAACATTAAAACCTACAACATAGCCGCAGTGATCAAAACAGGATGGTACAGGGATAAGAACAGAAGATATAAGCTCTGGAGTCTTAAAGTTTTCAAGTTAAACTAGTAACCATCTATCAGAAAAGCAACAAATCCACATGGAATAAACACACCAGCCAGTGCTCTTATGCGATATTGATGGGATCAGGTAACAGGCATCCTAAGACCACAAACAAGCAAACAAAAAGCATTGAGAATGAGAAGGCTCAGAGCAAAGATTCCAAACTCATGTGTAGACATTGGAAGATCCCCTCTCAGAAGGGTCACAAAGAAGGAATGAGTAAACCAGGGAGCAATAAAGTACCAATGAGACACAATATTCCTGTGGTTCCTTGAGGCTTCCTCTGATGACCTCAGTTCTGCCTTTCACTTTGGGCTAGACTGGATCATGTATGCTGTTAAAGTTAAGAGTCCACGATACGATACGTGGAATCCAGGTCACATAAACCACTCAGGAACAGAAATCTCAGGAGTAGTGATATCAGGAGGATAGCGTATCAGCAATTACCAATAACCACCTTGCCGCGCCCCACCCCCTTCCAGGAGGACAAACAACAGAAGCCATAGAAGAAGGGAGGCAGAGGTCAGCATAAGATATGGAAATTATCATTTATCCCACAATGGTGAGAGGGGAGGAGGGAAGAAGAAAAGATGACCTGATATCAGTTACTCAAATAAAAATTGAATGTTTAGAAAAAAATGATGGCAACATATGTACAAATAGGCTTGATACAATTGACGTATGGATTGCTATAAGCTGTAAGAACTCCCAATAAAAATATCTTTAATAATTAAATGAAATTTAAAAAAAAATAAAAGAAAATTTTCAAAATAAAAAAGATCACACTCTCAAAGGAAGTATCATTAAGCTACCATCCCATTGACAGGTTTGACTCCATTAAACAGGAATGGCTAGCTAGCATAAAATCATCCAATTACCACAGTTTTTATTACTTACTATAAATTACCCTCAGATAACTGCTTTTCCTGTGTCCCAACAGTTTTGGTAATATTTATTATCATTCTCCTTCAGTTTCAAGGCATTCCTTAATCTCATCCCTCATTTGATCTATTACCCAGTCCTTCTTGAGTAGTGTATATTCATCCTCTATGTATTTGTCTTTATGTTCCTTTTTAACCCATTGTTGATTTCCAGTAGTATAGCATTGCTATCTGAGAAAATGCATAGTACAATGTCAAAGATTTTTTAATTTATTGAGGCCATGTGACCTAGCACTGAAGGAAAATGTATACTATTCTGTTGTTGGGGGGAGTGCTCACTGAAGTTGAGCTAGTTGATTTTTTTCCATGCTTTGCTTCTTTATTCTTTCCTGATGATCTGTAATTCATTGAGAGGACTAGGTGGAAGTCTCCTACTATTATTGTTAAGCAATTCACTTCTATTTTTAACTCTGTGAGAAATTAATTTATGTATTTAGAGGATATTTCATTGGGTCTGAATATGTTTACTAAAGCTATATGGCCCTGGTGTATTCCTTTAACAATTATTTATTCTTCACTCTTGCTGCTTCTTATGTTAGTCTTCTTGAAGTCTATTTTATCAGAGAGTAATATTGATACTCCTGCCTTTTCATAGTTACCATTGGCTTGGCAGATTTTTGTCACCCTTTGGTTTTTATCTATTATTGTCTTTGAGTTTAAGGTGTGTCTCTGGTAGGCAGCATATAGAAGAGTCTTGTTTTCTAACCAGTTGGCACTCTCTGTCTTATGAATCATGCATTTAATCCTTTGGCACTCTGTGCCGTTATTAATATATGCGGTTTTGTTTTTATTGTTTTTCTGTGTTTGTATTTGGGTTCTTTCCCTCCTCATTCACCTTTTTGTGGTTTTATTGGTTCCTTTTGTTCTTCCTTTATCTTCGTGGTTTTGAGTACTGCATTCATTCTATTGGCTTCTGAGTCATGTTATCCTTGTTATTCTCTCATGTTTGTTTGCTACTTTTCATTCTCTGTCCATAGAGATCTGGCTAGTGTTTTTTTTTGTAATACTGTTTTTTTTTTTTTTAAGAATTTTGTTCATTTTTCCTTATCTGGAAATACCTTTATTTCTCTCTAGTATTTGAAGGATACATTTATTGAAGGATTCTGGGTTGGCAGTTGTTTTCTTTCAGAGTTTCTTATATGTCTCTCCACTGTCTTTTTGCCTGCATACTTTCTTTTATATATTTATGAGCTTATCCTTAACTGTTTTCCTTTGTAGGTGACGGTTCTTTTTTCCTTAACTGCTCTCGGGATTCATTTCTTTTCATTGAAATTGGAGATTTTGACTACAGTATATGCTGTTGGTGGTTGAATGCGGGACTGCAGCCCACTGGCTTGGCAGTTCAAATCCAGCATTAGCTTTCCAGGAGCAAGGCTGGGCCTCCCACTCCCACCAGTGGGCAGTGAGGCCAAAAAAAAAAAATATGCTGTTGTTTTTCTTCTAGGATCGATTTTATTTGCGCTATCAGTTTTTTGCATAGCTAATTTCTTCTTCTTTGGGATGTTGGTGAAATTTTATTCAGTGGTTTCTAGTCCTAGCTATTCTCTGTAGATTTTGTTTGTTTCTTTTTGTTCTAGAATCCTGATGAGACATGGATTGTTTCTTTTAATAGTGTCTCACATTATTCTCAGGCTTTCTTCTAATTTCTTCAGTTTTTTTTTTGGTTGATTGTATCTCTCATTGATTGTAGTCTGGGTGATTGCCTTTGTGCTAACTGCTTTGAGTTTCTTCTTCTATTCCTCAGAACCTTTACTATGTTGTCTAGTTATCGCATTGTTTTGCTTCAGAGATTGCTTTTGGCTGAAGGTTGTTGTTTTTTCCACTTTTCTGATTTTTATCTTGTGTCCCCACATCACTTGATATAATTCTTCTGGATTCTGCTTCTGATAGTTTCAGGATCTCCTTTTCAGAATATTGCTTTGGGTTTGGATGATTTCTTGTTGTTTTTCTTGATCTTTTGGGTCTATTGAGGTGAACTGCTATTTCCTTTGGGTTTTACCACAGCTACTAGTGGTGTGAGAGTTGCTGGGTCTTGTAGAGGTAGTTCTGTCTAGTGATGTCAAAGTAGTCTCATCGGAGCTTGTAAACTTCATAGTGAAATGGAGAAGAGGGGGAAAAGATAGGTAAGAAGGGAGAGTGAGAGGATGATGAATGGTGATAAGAAAAGTAATGATAGTAGTAATAAGTGACTGTGGATACACCAGCATATTTGTAAAGGTAATGGGAAAATGTATTTTAAGAGAGTTAAACAGAAAGTAATACATTTCATGAGGAAAAGGAGATAGCAGGAAGTACTAATGGGAGGATATGCAGGGAAAAAGGAAGACGAAAGAGATAAGAGGCAAAAGACTTGGGGTGTGGCTTAAATGTGGGTGCCGAAGTTCTATTGCTATGACTTCATATATATGGGCATGTCTGTGCCTTCAGAGAGGGGAAAGCAAAACCAAACCAAACCCTTATTTGGGTGGGTGTGCCAGAAACTAGTTGCCTGTGCCTTTATGCTTAGGGTGAATGCACATTCCTCCTACTGGAGGAAGATCCCAGGGAAAAAAAAGTAGAAGAGAAATAGAAAGCTATAACAAGCATATAATAATAGAGAAAAGTATAAAAACAGAAAAAATTAAAATAAAGTAAAACTAAATAATGTTGGAGGATAGGATTCTTGTTTCTTTGGTAGTATTATTGCCCATGTGGCTCCTGTGGGTGGGAGGTGTGTCACATGTTGGGAAGGGCATTGGAGAACGAAGTAGGAAAGAAAGATGAAGAGGAAAAAAATGAAAACAGTGAAATTGGCTACTGATGATGTCTTCATCAGGCTGCCCATGAAATCTGGGCACAAGCCCTGGGGAAGAATGAGACTCACTGAGGTGGTTTGTGCTGATGGTCGGTGTAAAAAGGATTGTTTCAGCAGGTGTTGCAGCTTTCCTCTGTAAAATATTGGGAGTCTACTTAGTTTTTAAGTTGCATTGTCACTGCCAGAAAGTGCAGGATATCCTTCCTTTCCTGTAGTGCCCAGGAGATTTCCCTGTGCTTGTTACCTAGCCACTATATGTTCCTGTTTCTCGTGCCTTTATTTATTTATTTAAAGTTGGGAAAAATGCCATTGTGTATCTCGCTCTTTATAGGAAGGTAAATGAGTATAAGTAAAAAATTGCTCCTCGGGTGCCAATTAATATTTGCACAGGCTTGTATAAGTACATTTTGGTACCTGCTCACAATGGAACACTATGAATCATTAATGAACAATGATGAAACTGTGAAACCCCTCATGGAATGGATGGACCAGGAGAGCATTATGCTGAGTAAACATAGCCAATCACAGATGGACAACTATTTTATGAAACCACTGCTATTTAGAAAAAA
>PVJH01010888.1:0-71532 GCA_004026705.1 Nesogale talazaci
TTCCATAGGATGGAAAGAATTACCACATATATTCGATATAAGTTGACTTGAATATCAGCCAAGGCACCTAATTTTTACCACAAACGTGGCACTTAAGAAAAATGGCATTAAAAATGTGCTGAAAAACTCAGCTTATAACGAGCCTTTAATGTTGAAAATGGAAACATTTGAAAGATGTGCCCTCCAATTTTAACAACAGTTTGTTTCTCTTTCTTGTGTACCCCTCCCTCTCCCCAAACAGGTGTATTACCCCAACTTGGGATGGATGTGCATTGATGCCACTGATCCAGAGAAGGGAAACTGGCTGCGATATGTGAACTGGGCTTGCTCAGGAAAAGAGCAAAATTTATTTCCACTGGAAATCAACAGGGCCATTTACTACAAAACATTAAAGGTAACTGTTGGTCACTCTGCTTGTTTTTCCTGAAATGCTGCCCTTAAATAGTCTGGACTGACAACAACAGCATTTCAGACCTTGAAAGAGTTATATTTAATGTGATCCCGCTCCACTGTCCATATACTCAAAGATCTGTGTTTTAAATGCACAGTTGCCCTAGCCTTGTGTGTGTGTGTTAGTGTGTATGTGTCTGTGTGTCCATGTGTGTCTGAACCAAAGTAGGAAGCTTGTGTTAGGTAATTACAGATGGTCTCTTCGCAGATACTAGTGACTTAGCCTGTCCTCAGACACAGAGCTGTAGAACCGTGCCCGGCAGGCAGGCTGATCCAACTGGAAATGGCTATCTGCGTGACCCTGGACAGATTGTTCAGCCCCGAAAACACAGTATTCACAGGACACACAGCCAAGGATGGTCTCTTTTTCCTCCAGCGTCTATTTCAAATAGGCATTCACTGTTGAGGCTTCAGGGTGTGCAATGGGGTCAGAGGTCACATTGGGCACACTCGGGAGATGAGTGTTCAGAAGCAGGGTCGCTGCTGTGTTTCTGTGGTACATGAGCCTGCCCTCCCGCCCCTTTCCCCAGATGGCGAACCTGCCCTGGTCACGCACCATAAGCTTCCCCAAGCCCAACTCAGAAGCCCCAGAGGCTGGTGCCTTTGCTTTGCCAAATAGATATGTTTGTCAAGATTGTTGTGAAGCAACAATTATATTTCTTTTAATCTACTGTCTTTCATTAAAATGCCATAAGATGGGGTGGGGGTGGAAGTGGGGGGTGGCAGCTTGTGAAACAATCATCTTCACAGAGTCGAAACATTCTTGATGAGCGAGCATTTTGGACAGCAGACAGCGCTGCTGCGTGCCGGGAATCCCTAGAAGGGCAGCCATCTCTTTTGCTTTGTGGCACCAGGGGCTTCAAGAAGCACATGGGAAAATGAAATGAAAAGACAAGGGGATTTTTCCACGAGCCCGTTGAAGCTCCTTCATATTTTCCTGATATCATCAACCAGTTGCACGACCTTTATCCCATCTAGTCCCACTTCCTTGCTGCCCGTCCCAGGAGAAGTGAACTTTTTTGTGATGGCTTATCATTTAAAATGTCTGCAGCCATGTTTTCCTTTCTGTCCTACTGTAAACCATGCTTTCCTAGTAGGTATTACTGTCCAATTTTGTTACACTGGAACTTGAAATTTGGTTCCAAATTTGATTCGAGAACTCCATCAGGTCGGGCCAGTGAGGTAGAATCCCGGTGGAGATCGATGGATGCACATCAGTCAACACTAGGAAGGAAGCCTCTGGGGAAAGCAAGCTCGGGGACACATTAGGACACATGCCAGTGTCTTTCTGGACTTCAAGTTACAATGCGTTCATTGCCGAGGCAGATTTACAAGAAAACTGAGAAGCAGAGAAAGTATTCGTTAGAAAAATGGAAGCTGAATCCAGCCTGCCAGGATCGAATGAATCCTGGCTTGCGTGCATGTGACCTTAGACAAGCGTTTCTTGGCTACTAATTGGTGGCTTGACTGGCTCTGTGACCTTAGGCAGATCACTCTCCCCACCTCACCTGTAAGATACAGATCACCCTCAGGTTGACCTCATGGGGTTGTCGTGATGATACCTGAGTCAATACCTACTGAATGCTCACCCTGGGAGGTGGCGCCCTACCTGAGAGCTATTGCTTTTAGAAGGGGCAGGAGTGGTGTGAGTCATTTCCCATCAGCTGCTAATTTACAGGTTGGTGGTTTGAACCCTTCCAGTAGATCCACAGAAGGAAGGCCTGGTGAACTGCTTCTTTACAGATTATGGCCAAGGAAACCCGGCAGAGCCATTTTGCCCTGTCACACGTGGGTCATTGCCTGAGTCAGGAGTCTATTCCAGGGCAGTGAACAAGAACATTCTTCTTGGAAAGGTGGTCTGCTGTGGTGGAGAGTGGGACTCTGGAAGCTTCTAGATGTGTGACCATGGAGAGCGATTCTGTACCTTAGTTTTCTCATCTGTAGAAAATACTAGCGAATGCTAATACCGGTGTACACAGTTGCTGTAAAGGTTAACCAAGTCTGTCAGCAGGACAATAAGTTTCTCTGAACAGTTCCTAGTCCACTGTGTGCACTCAAAGTGTTAGCTTGAAAACTATTGTTTTTAGTTCTCTTTGACCAAAATAATGCAGGTTTTTGCTTTTCTTTTTGCTCTTTTTAGACCTCCCTCTATCGTAACTGTTGATGTTAGTTCACAAGACTTTGCAGGTCCTGATTCAGAGATTATCTTACTGTACCCATTGTTTCCAGGTCAGGCTTTCTATAGATTCCATTTCAGAAAATAAATTATATTTGTTGTTCTCTGAGCTTTATAGTACCATCTCAACTATTACCTAGAAAGTTGGGAAATCCCAGCTCTGGCTTTGTTCATATTAAAACTGATTTTAAATTCCCCAAAGTTAACTGTTAAGCTTCATAGCTGTTAATTCTGCTATTGATTATTTCAACTTTGTATCATGCATGTATGGAGATGAGTACATCAGACAGATGAGGTTTATGGTCCCAGAGAGGCAGACCATGAGAAAGTAGATGCCAAACCACCAAAGCCACTGCTTTTGCATGGATTCTGACTCATAGTCATCCTATAGGACCGACTAGAATTGCCCAGGGGTTTCCGGGGCTCTCGGTCTTTATGGGAGCAGAGGTCCTTGCGTGTCAATTACTGACCTTTCGGTTAGCCAGCCAAGTGCTCCACTACTGTGCAAACAAGTCACTAAGTCAATGAAATTGTTTTTAACAAGTCACTAAGTCAATGAAATTGTTTTTGATAGTGATAACTGCTTTGAAGACAGTAATGTGTGATAATAAATAACTAGTTGAGTTGGGGAAAGTCATTCCGAATCCTACCCAGAGGTGAGAAGGAACTGACCACACAAAGACCTAGGGAAGACCAGTCCAGGAAGAAGGAACCGTAGCAGCTAAGAATGTGGAGTAGGAGTAAGCTAGCTGTGCATTTACTTATTTCTTAAGGAATTGGAAAACGCCAGTGAGGCAGGAGTACCGAGTGGAATGAGATGAAGTCATGGAGGTGGGCAGGGGCCCACCTTGCCCCAGGGGACAAGTATAGACTTTTGTTTCAAGTTCAGTGAACCCATTTGTGAGTTTAGGCAGAGGTCTGACCTCGGATGTTTTGGATTGTGCCGGCTGCTGTGTGGGGGATCCGACTGCAGGCAGTGAAAAGTGGGTTTCCTTGTGGGGCTTCCTAATAATTCTCAAGCATCTCGTTTTTTACTTAATGTTGAGATATTTATTGAAGCCCTTGCTTTTTCTTAATTGGTCTGGTGGGATTTATTTAAAACACTTATGTATAATTGATAATTCAAGAAGAGAGTGTATGGTTGGTTAAAACTTTTCAGAACCCAAAGAGAAAATTGGAAGAATTTAAAGTATTTTTTATTGTTACTCTTTTTTCCTTTTTACAAGATCTAAATATATTATTAAAATAGAGGGTTTGACCATTTTAAAAAATGTGCATTTGCATTTTCCTGAGTTTCAGCTTGTAGCATTTCTTTTCATCTGAAAATTAAGAACTTTAAAAATTACTAAGCTGTACAGAAAACAAAACATCACAGAATATATAGTACAGAAGAAAGCAGTCATTGATTTAAAAACTGTTGTTTTCCTCTTCATCGAAAGGCTTGTTTGTAGCTGTTTGAATATAAAGCTAGAAGGTAAAACCCACTGCCATCGAGGAGTGGATTCTGACTTCCAGTGCCCCTCGGGTAGAACTGCCCCCCCGGGGTTTCTGAGGCAGAACTCTTCATAGGAGTAGAACCTCTCCTATTTCTTCCTCAGAGTGCTGGTGGTTTTGAAGTGCTTTGTGGTTAGTTGTCCAGTGAGGAACCACTGTGTCACCCGGCTGCTTTCCACTGGAGAGGACAGAGGTCAATAATGTAATTATCATCTCACATGGGCAAGTGGGCAAGTTGTTCAGCAGCTACCAAATCATGTTGTTCTGACACTAGCTATCTACCATCCTATTAGTCATAAAAAAAAATCTAATATTAGGAGGTAAAAAATGGATGCTGGCACATTTTTTATTGTGTGCCTTACAACAAAGGGAAACTTAGGTTATGAATGCCCTCTTAAGGAAGAGTTTGGTCTCAGTATAAAGGTACCACCCTTCCCTTTGTAATTAGCATGGGGGGGGGAGGGTTCCATTTTGAGACAACAAATAACCCTGTTCTTCCTCAAAGTTTCACTTACTAGTTTTAGCAAATTGTGATGGTATTTTGCCTGAATCAATCATTACTCTGACCAGTATCAGTGGTGATTTTCAGACAGACATTTCTTTCATTGATTCGTTGGGATACTGCTCTAAGCAAAGGATTTCCCCTCACTTATTTCCTGTTTGTTCTTTCTTATCACTCTGAATTTGTGGACTCTTATTTCACTCTGAGTTTAGATGTAATTTTACTTGCACTAATCCCGGGACCTCGTGGACAGCACACGCAGCCACGTCTCAAATTGTATGTAGGGGTCTAATTTTTGTTCTCAAGTAATCAAGAATGCTTTTCCTCAAGATCTTGTTCAAAATGTCATCAGTTTGTGTCCTCACCACTCATCATTTCCATGTATGTCTGTTAAAAATCTAGTATTTTATACTATTGGGATAGAGATTCGACCCCGAAGGCTACAACCATCCTTCAGGTCTGGAACTTGAACTCATCAACCATTCAACATCAAAGGGGTAGCATTTACCTGAGGACAAAGCTTAGAGGGTTAGGAAAGAAGGGTGGAGACCAGAAGCGCAGGGAGGAAGTGGCCTAAGTGATGGCTCACTGAGGGGATAGCAATGGATGAGTTGGAACAAAGTGCAAAGGAACTTGAGCATAAAATTGATGGTCTACTCTGTAAAACTTCACCTACGTCGCCGTAAAAACGAGATGTTTGAAGCATAGAATACAGTGAGTGTTGGGCTTGATGTCTGGTACAAATGTCAAAGCAGTGAACTTCATGATGGCTGGCAGACTGATGGGACTGGGGAGGGAATAGATTGGTGGGACCTTTGCATAGCCTCCGTGCCGCCTCCCCTCCTGGTTTGCATTTCTGGGTGATATAAATAGCAGTGACTTCCAGTTCTTCCTTGTCATCCTGCTTAACTTGCCTTTGGAATGGAATCTTGCGTGGTAATTAGCATTCAGCACATCTTCCCTTGCCGTCTGGCCCTTCTTAATTGTGCTTTAAATTTCTCACCAATTCAGGCTTCGTGGGCTAAACTGTTGCAACGTTTTCTTTTTTGCCTCTTGCGTGGGTAGCCAGGCGGCTTTGAAAAGTCCGACTGGAGAGCATATGGCATTTTTCGGTAGAAAACGCCCCGTCTTTAGCCACATTCCTGTCTGACTGGTGGCCCGCGCCCGCCCAGGCCGTCGGGCCCCCACGAACGGGGGCGCCTCTGTGCAGCGCCCCTCTGCGCGCTCGCGGCCCGAACGCACGGCTTCCCCCGCGGAGTCCCGCGGCCGCCGGGGAAGTGAGGTCCTCCTTCCAGCAGAGGGTTCCTTCCCTGCCGGCGGCGGCGAGGAAATATGCGCGGCGCCGAGGCCAGCTGTTTGCGATCGGCGCCGCGGCTCCCGCCCCTGGCCGGGCGCCCGCGCCCCGCCCTCCGCCAACAACCGCCTCTCTGATTGGCCCGACGCTTGTCTCTTCTCTCCCTGCAGCCAATCGCGCCGGGCGAGGAGCTCCTGGTCTGGTACAATGGGGAAGACAACCCCGAGATAGCAGCTGCGATTGAGGAAGAGCGAGCCAGCGCCCGGAGCAAGCGGAACTCCCCGAAAAGCAAGAAAGGTAGGACCCGCCGCGGCCGCCGGGCGCCACCCGAACCAGACCGCCGCGGGACTGGGCCGCAGAAGAGGGGCGGGGGGCAGCGCCGGCGCCGCGGCCTCGTGACCTTTTGGGACTCGGCCGCCCGGCCGCTCGGAGCCCGGCCCGTCCCGGCGCCGCGGTCCCGCCCGGCCCGGCCCGCTGCTGAATCACGGCGGCGCCGGGCTCCTAACTTGTTAGTCGGGCGCTGGGTGAGCCAAAGTGAGCGGGCGCCAGTGCCGGAGGATTCGGCCGCGGCTGGATTGTCATTTCCCTCCCCGAACCTGAAAGCCGCAACTTGGGAGTGGGAGAATGTCAAGTCCGCTTCAAAGTCGTCTCCCGGGGTGTATTTTTAGCATTTCGCTGTATTCGTCAGCCCAGGCGTCGCGAAAGGTGTCCCCGGAGCGCCGTCGCGGGTTCCGCGGGTTCGGGGCCTGTCGGTGCGGGGCCCCTGGCCGCCCCGGGCAACTTCGGTCGGTCGGGCTGCTGGCGGCGGGCTGGGGCGCCTGCCGCGGGGCCGGTCCCCCGGGCACAGAAGGAGCCTTGTTTGGGCTCTGCTGGAGACGGAGAGGCCCCCGTGGCCGAGAGCGCGGCGTGGTGCGCGGCGCAGCCGGCCCCGCGCGAGCCGGGGGCGAGACCCGCGTCGACCCTGCGGGGGCTGGAGGGGCTCGGGCCGGCAAACCTTCGGGAAATTTCGCCATTTAGCGAAATGGAAGTTGAAAAGTGCACGCTACTTTTGTGGGCTTCGCAGTCGACTGTAAGAGTGTTTTTGTCTTATTTCACGGCGTTTTCGAACAAAAGATAGAATGTGGCCACACTTAAAAAAGAGAGGGGCGGTCATTTCTGTTCGGGAGAACAGTTTGGTTGCATGGATCCTGTTTCCGGCTGGCAGACTGACACGTTGTTGGGATTTTTTTAAAACCAAGAATTTGAATTTGTGAAGCTTTCATGGTACTCAGTTTGAACAAATGCCAAGGGGAAGGGTATGGCAGTGTCTTACTAATACAAATTCAAATGACTATTTTGTATCTTTTAGGCTTTAACAAGTATGCTCTTGTGATCCCCAAAACTTTATTTTCAAACCATAGCAAAGTGAGTTGTGTGAATCTTACCGTAAAAAAAGTCACAAAAGAAACGTGATTTTGGAAAATTGTCAAAACAATTTGTAGACAAATTTATTCGCGTTTTCAGCTACGCTTTGTATTTCACAGCGTAACACAAACACAACTAATTTACTCTAAAATAGTTTGTAGGCCTCATACCAAGTACCTGTTCAAAGCAGGCAGTAAGTAACTACTACTTTAGGTCATTAAATGCTGCTTAGATCCTGAATCACACGTTCAGAACCTAGGAAAGTCCCGGGTCTAGTTTTCCTTCCAGTTTTCAGAATTGTAATGTTTAAAATCCATATTGGCTTAGGGCCCTAGTGTTTGCAAAGTCGCCACAGAATTCAGATAGTTCCTTTATTTAATGTCTGCAGACACCCTGCCTTTCCAGGTGATTCCATCAGAGCACTGGAAGGGGGTAGGGGTGGGAGTTGAGTTGCCTAAGGCTGGGTCTTTAGTCCCCTGCTAAGCACAGTCACTAACTCACACATTTGCATACCTTAACAGCAGTTTCACTTTAAGGCTTTTCTGTTCTGCATACTTCCATTACACTTTTTATTTGTCCCTTTGTTGTTCTATTGACTTAGTTGAGCTGAGCAAAACTGAACTTCGTCTTATTCATGATATGATTTAGGCCTATTTATGTTTATAGTTGCCCAGGAGATTAGGATTTTGTATTGAGCTGAAGGGTTAGTTAGTATTTGTTCCCAGTTGTTTTATAACTGCCCAGGACAAGTAGAAGCCATGAAATCCTTTATTTATTTATTTATTTATTTTTTTAGGCATCACTGCCCTGGTGGTGGGAGTAGGAGGCCCAACCTTTGCTCCTGTGGAGTGGGAATTGAACCTCCATCCAAGGGGGCCGCAGTCCCCGTGCACAACCACTTTTTTTTTTTTTTTTTTTAATGAAAAGACTTAGGAAGCTTAGTTTTGGAACGTGTAGTCTGTTTTGAGCAGCTTAATGGTAGACCTGGTTGTCTTGTGTGACCAAAAGTTTGGAAAGTTTACTGAGTCAGATCGTTTCTTTTTTAAATTAAACATTTTATGAAGGCTAATTTATGGCTCACAATGCCCTGAAAGGGAGAACTTTTGGTCTTGCTTGAGTTCTCTTTAGTTCTTATGTGTGATCTCAGACATTAAACACATCCTTCTCAGACATTAAAAACACATCTTGCTGTGGAGTGATGTCAGGAAAAATAGTCAACATAAATTTCACTCGGTAGTGATGGCATAAGTATTTCTGTAAGCCAGATGTTGCAGACAGACAGCTGTCAGGTAGATTGGCAGTGGCCCTATCTTGGTTTTGGTTCTGAAACTGGGGGACAGAAACAAAGAACTGAATTCTTCATAGTGCTGGGCCTCATCTCTTTGCATGACAGCTGCTATGCCTACAGCTGTGTGTTGCATGTGGCGTCTTTCAGAATTCATTCGATCTCCGGTGCATCAGCAGCGTCCTGGGCAATAAAAAGCACTGGTTTCTTTTCATGGAAAGCAGCCGCTTCTCATTCATTCATTCATTTATTCATTCATCCATTTGTTCATACCATGTGTATTAGGCGCTTTCTGTTTACCAGGGACCTCTGGTGGTACACAGTTACCCTAGAGATCAGTGCTTGGAACGCATCCGGCAGCTTCGCAAGAGAAAGACCAGGCCTTCTAGATCGCAGCCCAGGACAGCATGTTGAGCAATCTCTCTCTGTCACGGGGACCCCAGTGTGACTCAAATTTGACTCAGCAGCCCCATTGACTGAGCCAGGAGCCCTGCTAGGTTGCACAGGCCAGGGCTAGGCAACAAAGCCGCAGTAACTCTTCCTGTGGCGCCTGTCAGTCGTCTAGGGGGGGAGACAGATACTCCAAAAAGAAATAGCTGGCCATCCCTGGGTGGATGGCATGTTGTAAGCGCACAGTAAATGTGTGTGCCGTGGTTGGCAAGTAGAGCCTCACACAAATGTCTTGAAGGAAAAGAACACGGTGCTGTATGACTATAGTTCACATTGTCACTGCTCAGGGAGAATGCTGTTTTGCCACGTGGACATTTTTGAATTCAAATTGATGGCTATCCCCTGGTCTCCTGGGGACCTGGCTTCAGAGGCTCCTTGCGATTCCAAAGTGAGTGGCGGATCAAGTCCCTTCTAGAACATAAGTTGTTCTGTGTGGCTTCTGACTCATCGTGACCCTGTGTACACCAGAACACCGCACGCCCTCCCAATCGTCGTGTTTGCCCTTTGTTGCAGCCGTGGTGACTCCTCCTGGAGGGCTTCCTCTTGTACTGCTGCTCCCCCTTGCTGAGCATGATGTCCTTCCCCAGGTCTTCTGATCACACCACAAAGGCTGAGATGAAGTCTCACCATTCTTGCCCCTACGGAACTCTCTGTCCTGGACTTCTTCCAAGGCAGGTCTGTTTGTTCTTTTGGCATTCCATGCTGCTTTTGATAGTCTGTGCCAGCACCATAGTTCAAATGCATCGGTTCTTTTTTGGTCTTCCTTGTTCAGTCGCCAATATCCATATGTATTCAAGGTGATTGAAATTGCCATGGAGTGGTATTTGCATGTAGTCCAGCACTTCTTTCCTTCCACTTTAAATATTCTCCAGATTACTCCTTCAAATGCTATAGAGATAGATCTAGGCTCGTAGTCTCTTAGCCTTTGGGGAGTTTTTTTTGTCTGCATATTTACTCCCCCATTTTGAATCTTTAGTTAAGTCAAAGAATGGAGAACCTGCAGATCAGATTCGCAGTTGTTTTGTATTCTCAGTTTTGTAATTCATCTAACTCTTCACATGACTGAGCAGCAACCTCTGTAATCAGAGTGAACCTGAGAGAGACAAATGAAACTTTTCCGTGGCTAGGAAGGGGATAGTTTTTAGTGGTGGATGTTTCAGATTATTTAAAAGTGAGTCATAAGCAGATTGTTAACTCCAAGTAACGTGGAGAGGCCAAATTTAGCAGTATAGGTAGTCACTGAGTTATGAATGAGGCCTGTTCTTAAGAATGCCATTCAGTTCAATTTGTAGGCAAGTCACTATGCTGGGTGTATACAGTTCATTTAGTCTCACTTTAAGACAAGCCTTCAAACTTGGGGTTCCGGTTTCTAAGCTGCGTCAAGTGAAGGTGCTCATGAGAAGGGTGGGGTAAGGTAGCATTTGATTTGCATGACCCAAGCTGGTGTATTTTCAGATGCCTCCTGTACATGTGCAAGTTGGACATGGAATAAGGAAGACTGAAGAATCAATGCATTTTAATCATGGCGAATTATATTGAAATACCATGAACTGCCAAAAGGACAAACAAGTTTTTCTTGAAAAAAGTATAGCCAGGGTGCTCCTTAGAGGCCAAGATGACTTTTTTTTTTTTTTTTTTAATCTTACATGCTTTGGACATGTTGTCAGGAGAGAACAGTGCCTGAAGAAGCACATCGTGTTTGGTAAAGTATGGAGGGGCAGTGATAGAGTAAAAGGGCCCTCAAAAAGTTGGATTGACACAATGGATGCAGCAGTGGGCTGGGACATAGAAACGATTGTGAGGATGGCATAGAATCGGACAGTGTTCGTTCTGTTTTGGATAGGGTCACCATGAGCCGTAGCCAGTTTGATGTCACCTAGCAACAAGGACATCAGGGGTTCCAATCACTGCAAACCAGACCGCCCGTTATTACGTCGATTTCACTCACAGCGACTCTGTAGGGCAGCAGTTCTCAACCTGGGGCTCGAACGACCCTTTCACAGGGGTCGCCCGATTCATAGTTATGGATTCAAAATTATAGTTATAAAGTAGCAAGGAAAATAACGTTATGGTTGGGGGGTCACCGCAACATGAGGAACTGTGTGGAAGGGTCACGGCCTTGGGAAGGGTGAGAACCACTGCTGTAGGGTTTCCAAGGCTGGCCAATCTGCCCACAATGTGTGACGGGCAAGTCTGTGGCATCCGCAAGGGGGAAAATCCTAACTTGGGGACTTAATGCTTATCATCCTTTGTGTCTGACTGGGCAAACAGAGGTCTACTTTGTGTGTGTGTAGTAAGTACAGAAAACCAAAAACCAACTCTCACTGTCATTGAGATCCATAGGGTAGAGCCGCCCTTGTGGGTGTCTGAAACTGAATTCTCTACAGGAGTAGACAATTCATCTTTCTTCTGTGGAGTGCCTGTGGTTTCAAACTGTTGACCTTGCAGATAGCAGCCCAACGTGCCACTGGTGTTTTACAATGCTGACAGTACAAGCAGAATGCTTGCCCCGCTGTCTCTTGAGCCTTCCCTGAAATTTGTTCCACGTGAAGAAACCAACACTAACTTCATTCACATGGGATGGGATGGAATGTAACACAGGACCCCATAGGTTCTTACTCCAGGTCACCTACTGGGGTTCAGTTTCCATAGCTGCCAGTATAACTGAGTGCCATGGTGTCAGCAATTGTCTGCATAAAGGTAAATCAGAAAGAATTGATAAAAGTACAGAACTCTTTATTCCACAAAATCATCAAAACTTGAAGCTATTGTATTTTAATGCAGCCTCCATCTAGTTGTGTGCACTCCTGACGCTCAGTGGTCCCAGTAGGACTTGGATCCACAAGGTCTGCAGTTTGAAACCACCAGCCCTTCCTCAGGAGGGGGGTGGGACTTTGACCCCTGTGAAGAGTTGCAGTCTTGTTACCTGACCGGGTCACTCTGCGCCAGCATCCATCTGTTGACCACGAGTTATTGAGCCCCTTTCCTGTAGAATTCTGTGGTCTTTTTACCATGTCACAGGGCAAGTATTGGTGTCCTTGAGGAGAGAAATCAAGTCATCTTCTCTTCTGTTGGGTGGGTGGGTGAGGTTTCCTAATGCAGCTGTTGTAGGGTAACCTTTGCTTCCCTTAAAGAATGAGCAAGTGCATTGTTGTGAAGGAACAACAAGAAATGTGGTACAATTGTAATGATCTCCTCACCGTTGTAGTTTTAAATTTTCTTAAAACTTACTTATGACGCCTTATGATTGTCCTGTGTCTTTTGAAAAAAAAGTAAGATATTGTTTCCTTTGGAATTAAAAAAAAAAAAAGGTTGCCATGACCCAGTCAGCTGACATCTGTGCCTTGAATTTAACTGGCCCAGCAGATTCTCTCTCTCCCCCACCCCCCCTTGGAAGCCACTGTTTTGATTGGACATTATTACTCTTTGAATCAGACTGGTAAACCTATAAACCTAAACCTTGTTCCAGCTGTATTTCATTCCTTAATAGCATCTTACCTTCAATATTGCTTGCAAGACCGATGGAAGGATCAGCACAGTCTTAGCATCCTGTTTTGAAGGCACCGGAACAAGACTGAGACTAGCCTGTTATTGAGAAAGCTTGTGTGCGGCCATCCACCTATCACAGAGACATGTGAGAACACATTTTGTTTGGAATGAAGCCATGCATGTGTGAACTGCAAGCCTAGCAGTGGTACTTTTTTACTTCCTTTGGTTCTACTTAGCCCTGAGGTTGGTGTCAAGAATGGATGAGGTCTTATGGAGAGGATGGTGGCACTGTCATCACTGGAAGGGTCACATTGCAATGTGGCTGGCTGTTACCTGGTTCTTACCGAGGAGCTGCTAAGCTTGTGAGACATTTAAATAATCAGTAGCTAATGAACACCTTTGGAGGCTCAGCCCAAGTACACTTTCAGTTCTCTCCAAGTAGGAGAGAACGAGGGAAAGAGTAGAATTCAGTGTTGTAACAAGAAATGTTACAATAGTGGAGAAGATGAAAGTTCATAACCAGTAATGAACTGTAAAGGGTTCAGTTCTGCCACTTAATAGGCTCAGATTATTCTTTGATAGCAATCTTCAGTGCCTCAGAATATCAACTGGATTCTAGTACTTGGCCTAGGTGGCTTTTAGTCCCCACAGAACAGTTACATTTTACACAGGCAGTGTTGTACCTGTCTTAAGTACCCCAGTCCAAAATTGTGCCAGTAAAAAAACTGAAGAGCATGCACGTTGCTTGAAGCTGGACAGATTTGAAATAATTGCTTCTCAAAGGTTCCTCAGTGGGTTAAGCAAAGGTTGGTGCTTCAAAGCCACTCTGCCTGGTGAAGATTGACGACGGCCTTTGGAAACCCAGCCAGCGAGGCAGTTTTTTGTTTTGTTTTGTTTTGTTTTCTGATCAGGCGAGGCAGTTTTCTGAAGTCAAGATTGCTATAAGGATCGACTCAATAGCAGTGGGTTTGGTTTTGGTTTTTAGTAGAATCTTATAGTCAGTTTTCTTCCAAAGCCGTCCATGCTCTTCAGTTTTCTCCAGCACTATGATTCAAACACATAGATTTTTCTAGAGTGTTCCTTAAAGACAAGGATCGTGAAACTTCTTCAGGCATACGTTGGACTTGTTGTCAGGGAAGACCAATCCCTGGAGAAGGACAGCGTGCTTGGTAAAAAGTATAGGGACAGCGAAAAAGAGGAAGGCCCTCAAGGAGGTGGATTGACACAGTGGTGGCAACAGTGGGCTCAAGCCTTCAGGGTAATTCAGAGGATGACGCGGGTCTGGGAAGTGTTTCCCTCAGTTGTGCGTAAGGTTGTTACGCGTCACTACCAACTTGATGGCACCTGCAACTGCATAGTTGAGGGAGGTCAAAGGTCCATATGGAAGCTTACTCTGAGGCAGTAAAGAGCAGCGGCAGCGAAACAAACTGTTTAATAACACGATCAATAAGAATTATTGCGTTTAGAGAAAGAGAAAGGACTTATGAGCTGAAAAGACCCTATTTAGCAAAGAGAGAAGTGAGGAGTGCATCTGGAGACTGGAGGCTGTGAGCCTGTCCCAGACATGGTAACATGTCTGGTGGTTTCCCCAACCCTCCCAGTATTCGACCTGGATTCCTGTGTGTGTGTGCGCGCGCGCGCGTGAGCACCTGCAGTCTTGTTCTGTGTGTAGGAGTTAGAACAGAACTAAAGCGAATCAGGTCCGACTCTTGAGGAATTTACCCTCTAGAGAATGAGCTGAATGGGGTAATCTTGTGAGGTTAATCAAGTGTGTGTGGTGGCAGGATTGCGGGGGTGGTGTGACTGTCCCGGGAAGCATGAACAAGTTGAGCGGTGAAGAATGGCGGGGGTGGTGCGTCCTGAGGGCCACATTGAAATCCACACGCTCAGTTTGGTAGTGAGAAACTCCGCTCTGCAAATGGACAGCTTGACCCCTTTCTCAGAAGCACTGCCCTAGCAGTCAGCCTTGTGGGTGGTCGGGAGAACAGGCACTGCAGTCCTCCTGGAAGGAGCTTGGGCTGGGTCTGCACGAAGGGTCCCCCACTGGGGTGGCTGCAGGAGCCTTTGGGGAAGCAGAGGTCTCTGCTTTGTGGTCAGAAATCAAAGCATCAATCTCCCTGCCCCCACCTTATGCCCTCCACTGCTAGCAACCCTGTACAGGGTACCCAAGACTGCATTTTCAGAGGAGCAGAGGGGCATCCTCTTTTACTCAGCTCTTACATGAAAGCTGGGAAACCAAGGACAGGAAGGTTTCCTGTCAGCATAGGAGCTAGGTGAGGGAGAAGGCAGAGGGGCCTGGGAGGCCCCAGCAGTTGTCTAGACAGCAAGCAGGTAGAGCCCTATGGACAGGGGTCCCCAGAGGGAGCTCTGCTGTGCCTGTATCACCCCCTGGCCTGCCTGCCAGGGGGAACCTGGGACTTGGAGCCCATGCCACCACGGCAGCAACTTGCTTCTTGCCCACTTTTAACTTGCGGATGGTGGCAGCTCCTATTACAGAGAAGAACTCCTTTGAATTTTCTTGGCTTGGCCTTCTTAGGAAAGCAGCCTGCCAGGCCTTTCTTTCACAGAGCTGCTTGGTGGATTCTTACCAGGCCTTTGAAGTGGGTTCTCATGTTCTTACTCAGGGCTGACAAAAAGAAACTGGGGAGGGCCCAACTTTATAAAACTTGGGTATATTGGAAAGGGAAAGAAATTATACTTGGCATCATGCTAGGGGCTCAGTTTCCTTAGAAAATCGTCAGTGTACATGTTGGAGAGCAACCAGATCTCTAGTGGCAGAATAGGAAATGAGGGCACCCAGCTCGCATCCCAGGTGGTGGCCACTGTTACTGATCCAGTCTCTGCCTCCTGCCCGAGAGGACTCACTGCCTCATTTGAGTCTCCTGTTCCAGCTCACCCATGTGTTACACATTCAGGGTGGTGCTAGTTTCCCCGCATCGGCTGTGACTCAACTGGTTAGAACCCATCAGAAACGGCTCACACCACTCACGCTCCTAAAAAGTGAGAGGATGCACACGTTCAAAGCTGAGAGCCTGTGGACGTCAGTTGAGTTTGATCTCCAGGCCTTCCCCAAGCGCCATGAGCTCTGCATCTGGTGCCATGGGTGCCAGTGGTGGTCTGTTTTTAAAAATTTGGGGGAGGGGGATCTTTTCCCCTTAATTTTGTTCCTTAGTTATTTCAAATATTAACGTTTGCTGTTGCCCACGACCTTGCGCATAATAAAATTATGTAGATTAAGATTTTTCCAACCTTTTTGTGTGTTTCCACCTATATTTCAGTGGATGAACTTGGAGACATCCTGGTACATGCCATGATAAGAACCATGGTTGCCATGTTCCCAACCTTGGCAGGTGTGTTAGGAAATCATCTGTGAGTGCTCGAGGGTGGCTCTTCTGGTTCTCCCGTCCCTAAGCAAATCGGAAAGCAAGGCGCACCGGGCGCAGGAAAGAGGTTTGAATATAATTAAGTTCTCTTAAAGATTAGCCACAAGATCCTTTCCGTGAACTTAGTAGGTCTGATTTTAGATCCCAGTTATGAATTGAAAGTAAAATAACAACCAGCTTGTGTTTGCTGTGTTTTCTTTCTTTAAATCTTGAGTTCTCTTTCCGAATTATGCTCCACTTCCGGAATGTTTCCTTTTCCTGGGAAGCCAGGTGCCCCGGTTTAGAGATGGGCCGCTACCATAAGTGAATTTATGTTCACTGGTGAATTACAGAGAGAGGAGGACACTGCTTCATATTTGCCTTTGAGGAATAAAGTAGTTGAATGAATCCTCCAAGAATTTCACACCAAACACTAACCACACAGCAGTTTAGTCAGTTCTATCTCACAGTGATCCAGGAGGACAGAGTAGAACTGTCCCTTTGGGTTTCTGGCAACAGCCAGCCTCCTAGTGTCTCCCGTGGTGAAGTCAAACTACTGACCTAGAGGTTAACAGTTCAATGTTTCATATTACACAGGAGCTCCGTAAGAGCGAGCACCTTGCTCACTGCCATCCAGTCATCTCTAACACCAGTGACCTCGTTAGACTCGAACCTGCCCTGTGAGTTTTTTAGGTTAGAAATCTTTTTAAGAGCCAAAAAGCTTTATCTTTCTCCTGCACAACAGCTTGTGGATTTGAACTGTGGTAAGCAGTCCAAGGCAGAGCCCACTCAAGAGAAGCCCACACCAGAGCTTACGAGTACCAGGAGGAGATGAGAATTAGAGTAAGTAGATGTCTTTCAGGTAAAGGATGTGCAGGTGCAGTTAATTAGTTAACGTGGTGGCTTCCTGCCGGAGTGGGGGAAGATGGTAAGTAACTTGTGAGTAAGCAGGATTCCTTGAGTGGCATCCTGCTGTGTATGTAAATACGTCCTCTGGGGAGCGGAGCAGGAAGACGCATCTCAGTACCAACAAGAGCCAGGAATGGAGCTTGTCCGCTGGACCCAAGGTCCTGGTTCCAGATGACAGTTATACCATCAGAGAAGCAGAAGCAGCAGCCAGAACAAGAGACAGGGGGATGGACTTCCCAAACCCACAGAGCAAGTACCTGAGTGCTTTTGTGCAAGAGGCTGGCTTGCAGACTGGGGTACCTTTGGACCCTTCAGTGGGAAGTTGGAAGGGAAGCTGCTGAGTTCCTTCAGGCTGAGGTTTGCTAGACTGGAATGCCTCTGGACACTTGACTCAGGGAGCTGGGTTTGCAGATCCTGGAGCTTCAGTGGAATGCCTCTGGTTGAGGCCTACAGCCGAGTGCTGTGCCCCTTTGGGTGTTTGTTAGCAGACTTGGAAGAACTTTGTAGCATATCTTGCTAAATAACCCACCCGGACCATTTCTCACTGGCATTACAACTTGTTAACTTCCTGAGCACACCCATTAATACTAGGTTTAGGGGATGCGTCACTTTGAGGCATTTTTGAGTTCCTTAACGAAAATCAAGGAAATCATTTATGTTTACCTGTTAGCATTTGTACTGCATTTTATCCATTGAGACAAATATGTATCCAAATTCATTTTCATCTCAGCCCTATTTCTGAAATTCTCTGTGTGGTATACCTATCACTAAAGCGAGAGATGCACCAATTTGTCACAAATGTAAATTGAATATTAATCACAGTAAATAGATTTCATTAATGAAAGTAGCCCTTCAGTAATTAATATGAATGTTGTCAAAAAGGTCATATTTTTGTAATTTATAGTTAAGCCATTTAAATCTAAATTATTAAAGGAAACATATGGTTTTATTCACATGTCAACTTGATATATGTTCTCAGGGATACATATATAAGACATATTCATCAACCTAGTGTCAGTCATGAGTTTTTCTGTGAGTCCTGTGTAGCCATTACAGTGGATGTTGGAACCCAATGTAGCTAAAATAGCATTAATTAAGACAGCACAGGTTGTATGGTGAACCAAGTGGGACAGTTTTAGATAGATTAGGCTGTGGTGCTCTTGGCACTTGGATTGACTTTTTTAAAAGTGTGTAAAGTCACCAAAATTCATAATTCTGCCAGAATTATTAAAGAGACTTGGAATGATATGGGGAACAAGAGTTGTTTGTAAACTGGACTGTTAGATCTCCAAGTTGGAGCTCTAGAGCATTGGGTCTTCAGTAATTTGGACCCACCAGCCATGCCAGGAGAGAAAGGTAAGGTTCTCTGCCCCTGTAAAGATTTACAGCCCAGAAGCCCCAGGGAGCAGTTCTGAGCAGGTCTGCCCTGCCCTGTAGGCTCTGTGAGTAGAAATTAACTTGATGACAGTTATTTTCCAAAGTGAAAGATTAAACTCGTTTTAAACTTAATTTTATGAATTTCAGCTGAATTCATTTATTGCAACGTATTTCAATCTAGACATAGCAAATGATTTGACAGTTGCCTGCAAATTCTGTCGTTGTGAGGTTAGTCACTCCTTCCAGTCCTAGTGACAATGACTGTACTGGTTCCCATAAGCCCCACTTCTTTGTTGGCCGCCTTGATAGTTTTCCAGAGACATCATTCTTCACCCTTCCTAAAGCAGGGGATCACTAGCCTCCTATGCAGAGGAGGAAGTGTGGTTTGTCTAAGTTCACACAGATAATAAATTATGGACTTCACCCTGTCTGCTTCATTGCTTATTCATAAGGTGCTAAGTATATCTTGTGTCCAAACATCAAGCCCACTGCCATCAAATTGAATTGAACCCAACTCACAGCAACCTCACAGGGCAAAGTTAGTCTCTGTGGCTGTCCATCTTTATAGGAGTAGAAAGCCTCCCCTTCCCCCACAGAGGGGTTGGTAAGCTTTGACTGCTGGCTTGACGGTAAACAGCCCAGTGTGCATGCCAGGATACCCCCAGGGCTGCTTCTCTCTTGTGTCTCAAGACACTCAGCTTATTCACTGCATTTGAGTTGATTCTCTTATCTAAATATTCATGCGCTCAGAAAGTCTCATTTTCTACCGGGGTGTGTGTGTGTGTGGGGGGGGGGGGGTACCTGCAAGGTTTGAACTGTTGATGTTGTGGTGAGCAGCCCAAGGTGTAGCACAACTCAATAAGCCACCCGGACGCCTGCATCCTCTATAGTCTTAATCAAGATGGATTGTCAGTACTCCCTATAGAATGGCCCACTTACTGTATATATGCGTGTATAAGCTGAGGGTTTTTTGTGGGGGGGCATCACTGCCCTCTGGTGGGAGTGGGAGGCCCAGCCTTGTTCCTGGAGATCTGCTGCTGGATTTGAACTGCCAAGCCAGTGGGCCGCAGTCCCACATTCAACTACTGCACCACTGGGACTCAGCCGTAAGCTGAGTTTTTCAGCATTTTTGACAGTTTTTGTGGTAAAGTTAGGTGCTTTGGCTAATACTTGGGTCAGCTTATACTTGAGTATAGATGGTAAATCATAAACAATAAGTTAGTGATTCAATCAGTGGTTCTCAACCTTTCTAATGCTGTGACCCTTTAATTCAGTTCCTCGTGTTGTGGTGAACCCCCAACCATAAAACTATGTCTGTTGCTACTTAATAACTGTAATTTTCCTACTGTTAAGAGTTCTGTGAGCCCTGTGAAAGGGTTGTTCAACCCCCAAAGGGGTCATGACCCACAGGTTGAGAACCACTGGATTAAATAATGTTTTTGGTGTCAGAAAGCTAACTAAGTGGGAACTGATATGTGTATCCAATTAGTTTTACTTTGGGGGTAATAAATTGAAGAAACAGTAAGTTTAAAAAGAAACATGAATAGATTCCATTTTTACTTGCTCACTGCTCGCTTTCTTAATGGCATCTTGGTTGGTTTGGGATTCTTATGAATATTTAATATACCGTAGTATTTTTTTTTTTTGTACCATACTATTTTGTAGCAGGAGTCCTAGTATGCTGGGCTACTAAATGCAAGGTCGCCAGTTAGAAACTCCCAGCCACTCAAAGGGAGAAAGACAGGGCTTTCTACTCCCGTAAAGAGTTAACAGGCTCAGAAATCCTCAGGCCAGTCCTACCCTGTCCTATAGGGTCACTGAGTTTATGGTACAGTGTTTTAGATGATTTGGGCATCAGTGTAGAAGTCACAAGAACAAAGTAAGACTTTGCTCTGTCAGGTCCTCTAAGGTTTAGAGATGGAGACCTCTTTAATGTTACCTTATTGAAAGAAGTATTTCCAGAACCTGGGTGGTGGGTAGGTTACTTCAGCAGCAGGCTTTTGTTGAGACTGATTGTTTGATTTATTATAATCTACCTAATCTTACACATGTGACATGTTCTTCTAAGTGTTTAAAACCGTGCGACTCCCTTGAGCATTGATTTCCTTGTAGTGCTCTGTGAGGTGTTATATATGTATGCATGCAATGTTATTTATGTGGTTGTATTACATGTGAAAATGGTAGTAGTTTTAAAAGTTTCTGAAAGCTGAAGGCTGTGGATCATGAACCCTTTTTAATGTGTGCTTTAAAGATTAAATCTAGTAACTGATTTTAAGCACAATTCTGATTATTTTAGATGTAATGAAATGATACTTGATAGTTTCACTGTGCGCAACACCAATAAAAGAGATTTTGTTCGTTTTGCCCAATTTGGAGGCATTTGTGGAGATATCTTTGATCTTTTACTTTTCTTTTAAAAGGAACCCATTTGAGCTATTTTGAGGCATTTTGATAACACTGTACCTATTTGAGCCATTTGGTTCATTCTGAAAGAGAATTTTGGACAGAAGGAAGAAGCTGCAAAAGGCGCTTCCTAACTTGACTGCTGTGTGCCCTCCAGAATCTTGCCAAACAGGGACTGGGGTCGGCTTCTTCATGGCATTTTTTACACCGTGGATTTTTAAAAAAATGTGTGTGTGTGTGTGTGTGTGTGTGTGTAAAATTGTAGGAGAACTTCTTGAATTTGCAGCAAAATGCAGTCTGGCTTTTTTTACGCTTGGTCCTGTGGAGTACTTGGTTTTGTTCGCTCCTTAGGGATGTGCTCAGCAGTTAGCAGCCTCTGCTCTAAGTGACCCACACCCTCACTGCCAGACAAGACTGCTTGTGGGTTCCTGTACTTTCACTTTTCACATTTCCTAAGATGCTCCATGCTTCTTTGAAAATTAAAGGTTACTTTGTTTAAAAAGTGCAAAACTTAGATGGAAAGCACAGGTAAGCAAGAGAAAACATCCTGAGGGATTATGGGTAAGAGACAGGGAACTTTTCACATTTGCCAATTCTCAGCATTCTGAAACGTGTGCGGTAGCTGTTTCCTCTGTCCATTTTTTTTATGGTCCTGATCCTGAAATTTCAGAATATTTTTTGAAGGTAGTTTTAATAAGTTGGTAAATCATCAGGTTGTTTTTGGTTTTAAATTCACAAAGTTTTTGTTTTTTTTTAACATACGAAGGAGTAGTTTCTAATAACTCGGAAGCATGAGATTTATTCACGATAAATGTGGTAAAATATGATTGCTGCATAAAAACCTTACTTTCTAAAATAAGATCATGATAACTAAAATCTTGACTCATTTGGATACTTTGAATTTTATATGATTTTGTTAATTTAATCAGTATCTGAATGATCAAGACCTAATTTCCCCTTAATACATTGTCTTATGTAATTAGTGTGTCATTGCAAAGGATTGTCTTGCTTTGGTTAAAAGCAAAAAAGCTCTGGCTGAGGCTAAACCACCACCTTTGGGAGCCTGTGAAGGGACAGTGATAGAAACACCCGTTTCCTCTTATATCCCTAATCCTGCTGCTCACTGCAGCCGTTTGTAGGTTTCCTAAGCCACCACATGCCACAAAAATGAAGGCGAACTGGTTTGTTTGCCTGCGTTTAGAACCCCACACCTGAGTCAGTCTGAAGTTGCCATGCAGTTCAGAATGTCGCTGCCCAGCACCGTAGTTCCTCTTTTGTTACTCTGCTGCTTGCTTTCTTGGGCTCCCCTTTCACTCTTACCAACCACCCATTCAGAATCTGCTTTTCTGTCTCTGGTTGGCTGCAGTGTATTTTTAGTGTATGAGGGTACTAGGGCCACTTTTTCTGTGCAAAAAAGAACTTCTGGGTTTAAGAAGAATATCTGAGGTCCAGGTGAGGAACTTGGTCTCCTGGTCGCGCCCCCACCCCCAGTGAGGTCCCTTCCCTGTCCCCACCCCCTTTGCTTCCCTGGAGAGAAGGGAGGTATTCTCTTCATCAGTGACAGGCTCACACTGCAAGAAGCACTGAGGAACTGGGCTATCTTTTTTTTTTTTTTTTTTAACCTTCCCTTCCAGTGTGGAATAAAATTTCTGTAGCACAAAGACTGGCTAAAGAGTCTTATCTGTAGTCCAGTCCTGCTTTCGTTATTCTGAGTCAGCTTGTTTTTAATTTATTAGCTGTTAAACTTATTACCACAGAAAATACCCTTTTCTAATTAGATACAGCCATAGAAATGTTTGCTAATGAGATCAAATTTGAGTGTTAAACTTAAAAAATCTACTTTTGATTCCATCAACATTGTAAGTTAAGGAATCAGGCTAGAAAATCAAATAAATTACTGTCCTTTGCCAAGATAAATAGTATTGAAAAAATATAAGATCCAGCCTGCGAGACTGGGCCCTCTCAGTCTCCTGGACCAGTCAAGGAGTTCTCAGACTGCGGAGCTCTGTCTTCAGGGAATGCGTGCTGGATGTTCTGTTCTTGTCTCCTCCACAAAATTTCCATTTCAGTGGAAGCAGCAAAACAAACAAACAAAAAAACCAAAAAGAAATTTTAGGACGGGTGTATAGTCTAGGTTGTCACTGCTTCTGCATTAAATGAAATTGATTTAAAAAATTACAAACCCCAATCAAACCAAACTGGTTTCCATGTGGTTGATGCTCACAGGTGGAACTGCCCTGTGAGGTCCCGAGACGAACCTGCGGGAGTAGAAAGCCTCGTCTTTCTCCCGAGCTGCTTTCCGACATCACAGCCCAGCCCGTCACCACCACGCCACCCTGGTCGGTGTCTTGCAAAGATAGGTGGTCAGGGATGAGCTTGAAGGGCCTGCGTGTGCAGTGTGGAGGAAAGGAGAGGAGAGCACAGTCACTGCAGCTCTGCCTTCCAGTGCCAGGAGACGTGGAACATGCAGAACCCCAACACTTGGAAATGGGCTTGGAGCTTAGAGGCCAGCTTCCCAATCCCTGGTTCGAGCTGACCTTTACCTGTTAAAAGGGCTAGCACCTAACTGTGAGCTCTATTGGAGCATTCTTGCCTCCAGGATGGGCAGGCTGACCTTTGGCCTGTCCTGTTAAAATTGATGGCCAGTCAGTTCTGTACTCACTGTATCTGCTCTTCAGTTTATCGTCATGCTTTAGATTAAGAAAAAGTAATGAACATGGCCTCTTTAAAATCTATATACACCCACTGGTTCCAAATATTGGTTTTCATCATTACATAATTGCCAAATTACACATACTATAAGAACCAGGGTGCAGCCACATTGACATATAACTATAGCCAACACAGCCAGTGTTCCACTTGCCTTAGCTCTCAACATTCATTCCTGCCCCATGTGTGTCCTGAATGCACATACAATTGACTCTTTACTATACTTGGGATGGGAAATGTCAGCCAACATTACAGTCGATAGTGAAAAAGAGATGGGTGGTGTGCAGTGAACTCTAGCCAACCCAAGTAGGGGACAGTGAGGAGCTCCTTTGGATCGGCAGCTAAATAAACCTCACAAGCACTAGAGAATTCTTTTTTCTTTTTCTGAGAATTCTTTGTGTGCTAGAGAGAGACTGGTTCACTGTTAACTCGAACTGGGACACTGTGGGTTACATAGGTTGGTAGATTAGGTAACTTTTGGAACTTGATGTATTGCATGCATCCGAAAAGTAAAATACACCTCAATTTTTGCATGCTGCCTAACTAAAGGGTTTATTATTTCTACCTAATTCTCTCTTAACCTTTATGCAGTCCAAACCACATAAGATCCTTCTCTAAATGCTATCTTCAGATTGGACTGGTGACATTGTGATGCATTTGTGTGTATTATTACATTGTCACGGGGCCTTGAACTATGTAGAGGCAGCTTCAGGGTTGTGTACGACAAATTTGGGAATTTGTTATTTTGTAGTTTGGGGAAATGAGAAAACGTGATAAAAACGTGAATGAGCCATTTGTGCAGATGTTACTTGATGTTATCAGCTTTTAGGAAATAAATATCCCCATGATCTGTGTAGCATTTTCTGTCGAGTGTTCTGTGGCATTATGGTTCTCTGAGAGAGAGAGTCCCGCAGGCTCATTGACAAGCACAATGGTATGAACTCACAAGTTGACAGTATAGAAACAGGCAGGCCATGGATTCAGGTCTATGACTCACCCCCACCCCCATTTCTTGCTAAATGTTTTGCTTCTGCCTGTGTGTGCCTTTGTCTAGGGCAGGGGTCCTCAACTTACGGCCCACGGGCCACATGTGGCTCACCAAGGACATTTATCCAGCCCACCAGGTGTTTTTGCTGACACTGCCTGTCCTGCTTAGCAGCAGACTTATTCTGGCCCCGCAGTGAATTTGTTCCATTTTTTTTTTTTTAAACTATGGTCTGGCCTTCCAACTGTCTGAGGGACAGTGAACTGACCCCCTGTTTAAAAAGTTTGAGGACCCCTGGTCTAAGGAGAGGGTCCTAGTTTTTAGCCGATGATTTAAAAGGTCTCAAAGTCCCCTGCCCAAAAGAAACATTAAAGTGAACTAGTGAGTTTAATTTTAAAACTTGAGTAGAGGGAAGTTGTTTTTCAGTAATAAAATCTGTGGGTTACAGATGTGAAGTGAAATAGATCCACAATTTAACACTGTTAAATCAGTGATACATTCACACGTCTCTTAACGTCCACAGTATGTACTTTTAAGTAGGACATTGTGTGAATTGGATGTGTGCGGACATGTCTAAGTCACAAGTAATAAAACTCACTGCTTTTCCACTTTGATGTGTAGTATAACCTTCTGCTTCACCCTCAGATCTGTGCCCCATTCCCTCACAGTGCTGCCTTCACCAGCCCTGCTTTTGCTGCCCAGGAGAGTTGTGATGCTAATCATGATAGTATGTTTGAAAGAAAATTAAACAAGAGATAGTGCTACTGGACTCAAGAGACGTGTGATAGAAAAGATTGAATGCTGCTGCCTGTGAATTAAAGCATGTTGGAACCTTGGCATGGTAGTTACAGGTTGAGCTGCTAACTGTAAAGTCAGCTGTGTAAAACCCCACCTACTGTCTTTTGAAGACAGATGGAGCTTTCTACTCCCATAAACTCACAGGGGCAGTTCCTCCCTGTCTTATAGGTGTGTTAGGTGTCAGCATCGACTTGGTGACTGTGTGTGTGTGTGTGTGTGTGTGTGTGTGAAAGACAGATTGCTTTTTAGATAAGTTTACTTTTTTGATGAAAAATAAGTAGCTTTCTAGTTAAACAGAGTACTTATGTAAGTCAGAAACATTGTTGCTCATTAAGATTATCCAGGCGTGTATATTCCAGAATATGTGTACCACTATACACTAGGCAGCAACAATAGCTTTGTAAACAGGAGTCCTGAGAGGGCTGTTGTGTTTTCTCTCTGTCCAGCTGTGTCTGAGATGTCCTCTTCTCCAATTGGGGTTTTGACATCTCTGTTACAACTTCATGGGACCATGGACATGTTTATAGTCAGGTGGTGCCTAAATAGATGTTATTACTTGGTACAAGACTCTGTATTGGTTGGAGAAGTAGAGTTTGAGAGAGTTCTCTCTTCCCTCAGTTGCACGTCTGTTTGTTTCCGTATCGCTGGACGGGACTCTGTGGGTCTGTGCAGGAAAAACAATGAGCTAAACAGATAGAAGAGTTAGGAATTTTCAGTGTCATCAGTGTCCTTGTCTTCATGAGAAGGAGCATTTGCTGGCAGTTTGGATCTGTGGTTTTGGAGGAGACTCTCCTGGTGCATCATCCTTACAGTCAGTTCCATTTGTAGAATCGGTGCCAGGCCATGTGCGAAGCTTGTGTGCATGATTACATACAGCCCTGCAGCAGGAAGGTGGGCATCAATAGTGTGCATCCTACTTGATGCCCAACTGGGCTGAATGGGACCAGTTTTGATGGATGAAATCATGGCCTAAGCCGTGGGCAGAATAGGATTTTTTTTCACTTTTTGTGGGTTTATGTTTGTAGCCCAAACTGACCTTGAAGACAGAGCACACCCACTCTGAGTGGGAGGAGAGCCCCTGCTAGAGTCTCCCTTGGCCTAGCGGTCAGCCTGTGCTGGGAAGATGTGTAACTGAGGACACAAGACTCTTTTAGTCCTTTGAGAACCCTCCCTCCAGGCCTCTGTTTGTTTGGGTGCTATCCCCAAATTGACAAAAGGTAAAAATCCCAACGTGTGGGGGGGTGGGAACGACGCATGCGAGAGGGGCAGTATGGGAGATTGCTTGGGGGTGTGCACTGAGAAAGATTTAGTCATTCTAAAAGGCTGCGGTCTCAGGGATGGGGCCTGGGACTGCTTCTTGAATTGGGCTCAGCTTGTGGCTCAGGGCCCGTTTCTTCAGCTCCTGCCCTGGATTGGTGACTCCTGACACCATGTGCCTCTCTCTCTTTCCTCTACGCCTTTCTTTTTCCTCTTTGGTTTCCTCCATTAGCTTCCCACCATTCCTTTTTCTTTTGATTTCTCAAAGTTGGCAACTTGTTGACATAAGTGGGGCTTTCCTACAAAGGGACTTGCTCTTCACAGAGTTTCGCAAACAAATCTCAGACTTTCTAATCATTTAGGGCAGACATCTTGTAGTGGTGTACTTGTGTTCCCTCACAAAGTGAGCACCTTGTTGAGAGTAGGCCCCCAAGAAAGATGATCCAAGCATGACTCTCCACCACTACCCTACAAAGTGCACAGTGTAGCAGCAATAATGGCCCTTGTCCGAGGTTTGGGTAAGTAGTCAGACAGACACGGATGGATCCCCAAACTAGATGTGTTGTTAAGTAGCTAACTAGAATTTTGATATATTTTGTTGCAAAAACCTGGAAATGATTTAAAACCTGATTTGATTTGTGTTTAAAAATAAATAACGCACAGAGAAAGTATATATTAATTCCTTCCTTGTTACTTGAATTTGAGAAGCAGGCAGACTTGGTGGTTTGAATGGATCGAGGTGGAAACATTTATGTGAACTTGTGGGTACCTGTGAGCCAAGTCCTTAATGTTTGCTGTGCTATGTGCTTCCTAGGCTCTGCTGGAGGTACAACTGCAGAGGGAAGCCTGTAGACAATGGAGGCCCCACAGAAGTGTGTGTGTGTGTGTGTGTGTGTGTGTGTGTGTGTGTGTTGGGGGGGGCACACCCCCTGCAATAGTGATGATAAGCTTCTTAGCAGTTAGAGTGGAATAAATGCACATCCTTTCACTGTAGGTTTGAGTGAATAGATGGTTATATACTTTGTAAAGTGATTTAAAACCTCTTCCTAAATGTGGCATATTCAAATGCCATTGACTAAATCTTTTTATTTTTAGGAGAAGCAAAGTAAAAGCTAGTGAACAGAACTGTCCTAACAATCACAATTGACTGTCAAAACAATGGCCTTCAGTTTAATTGCCCAGTAGTTTTCTCTCTTCCTGTTTGGGATGCCTGTTGGGATTGGTTAGATATTTGACTTAAGTAGTGGAGACATGGTACCAAAAGCTTAAGGTGGTGATTTGAATGCTTAACTCATTTGGAACATTTCATTGGCCCTGTTGGTGAATATTTTCAAAGTCTTGTTATCTTGAAGCTGTGTTTGCCGTGGATTGGTGTTTCTGGGATAGTGGTTTTTGACTGGAGCAGCTACCCTGTGGTGACAGTGGAGGCCCCGAAGCACTTCTGTATTTTGTTCTGTGCAAACAGTTGAAAGTTGAGACTTTTCCTGAAAGCAGCTGTTCAAGCACTGTCTATGATCATCCTGGTGGCACAGCAGCTAAGTGCTCAGCTATGAAACGAAGGAGTGGTGATTGCTCAGCCTTAGGCTTGTCAGTCTGTTTAGTTCCTTGAAGAGTCGGGTCTAGAAAACCGTGTGGGGCAATACTCCCCTGCCACGCCGCTTGCTGAATCCGCCCCAGGGTATTTTAACAATAGCAGCAAATCTCAACCCACTGAAATTATTTTCAGTTTTCTCATTCATTTTTGCCTTTGTGTAGGTATTTCTTTTAAAAAAAAAATGTTGCCAGATGTATATTCTAGAAAAATCAGAAAATCCAGACAGGAAAAAAGTACCAGTCCTTCACACTCATAATCTCTTTACTGGGAGCTGCCTGCTTGGGACTGAGCCTCTCCCATCTCCTGGCCCCTACTTCTGGAGCTGAATTGTAACTTGATTTGTATCAGTGATAGCTCCTCATCGTCCTCCGTGTGGACAATTTATAAGCAAATGCAAAGACTTTGCCTTTAAGCGTTTTGCTTATATCATGGTTCAGATTAGTGTCTAGGTTATGCTTTCTTGCTAGACTTTGTGATTAATTTAAGAGGGCATGTTACTGTAAGGAGCTCTGGAGGTGCTGCAGGGGTAAGCATTGGGTTGCAGACCACCAGGTTGATCGCTCAAAACCAGGAAGTGCTACAAGGGAAATTAGATGAGTTTGTGTGTTTCCATGAGAGGGGCAGCGGTCTGGGGAGCCCCACAGGTTCTCTGTGAGTCTGAGTGGATTGCATGACAGTGGGTTTGGGTTTTAGGATAGTATTATAGGATGTCAGGGCCTTGGAAAAAGGGAAGTGCCCTTTCCTTTTAGTGAAGAGGAGACCCCTGGTCGTGTAGTAGGTTGCTGGTTGGACTGTTGACTGTCAGGTCCATGGTGAAACCCAACGGGTACTCCAAGGGAGAAAGGTCAGACTTTCTGCTCCCTGAAGGATCTGTGGCCTGGGAAAGCCCCAGGGGCGGCTCCCCTCCATCCTGCAGGGTGACTGTGAGTCAGCAGGGACTCATAACCGAGTGTCTTTTGCACAGACAGCCAATTCCTGAGGGGGTGTGTGGCTGGCCCGCTGCGAGGGGTTACCAGGCACTGGTCAGCAGCGGCCTGCGGATTGACACCTGATCTGGAATTGAGTTTGTGGCTTCGTAGTAACCTCTTCGTTTTTCGCCAGGGAGTATCAGAAAGTTTGTGAGGATTCCATTCTCTTTTCACTCCATTCGTCCACCAAGTTTTTAAAGCCCCTTCACATGCTGGGCTGGTCTAGGTACCTTCTTGTAGGTACATTTTTCTACTCCTGTCCATTCACCCCCCTGTAGAATAGAAGCTACTGAAAGACCCTAAGAAATACAGACAGTGAAGAAAAACAACTGTCTAAGAAAGCAGCTGAAACTTCTGAGGCCTTTGACTGCCCTCTGAGAAGCTGTGTGTGTGTGTGTGTGTGTGTGTGTGTGTGTGTGTGTGACAGGTCCTGTGGAGGTTCAGAGAGAGCATAAGGAAACTGCTGAAGTGGAGTTTGCTGACCTGTGGTGAAGGGGCCGTTTCTGGCCCTAGTCGTGGTTACCCAGCCCAGCTGCCAACAGCCTTCTCTGGTAACGTCAGCCTGCCCCTAAGCACCCTTAGCTGTTCTCCCAGCTGGCTCTGAGGAAGAGTTGGGTACTTCACAAGCTTACTCGGTTAGCTGACAACCGAACAAGCCAGAATGTCATTCACATGGTTTCTCTTGGAAACAAAGTCTAGAATGCTGCTTTCATTCCATCAGCAACTGAAGGCCAGAGAGGGGTTAGTTTTACAATTTGACTCCAGGATTATAAACAGCCCTTGATGAGTTCTAAGTAGGGAGAAAAGATTTGAAATTATACCCACAATGAATGGGAACTTAACAGATTTTTTCCCCTATCTGGTCCATTAAGAAACTATTTTAAGTGAAAAAGACACTTGGGGAAAATGTACAGCTTTTCTATGCTCTCTGACAAGCCCTCGTGGATCCATAGTAGACCTGGCTGGCCCTAGCTTGTTTTCCCACTCAACTCAGGTTGGGGCCATCGTGAGCTTCTGATGAGCACCTCCCTTGTGAGTAATATTGTAGCTCCCACACCTTTATGGAATAAAGTCCTTGAAGCCCACTGCCCAAGCTTACAGAATCTCTTCTGCTGACTTTTTGATAGCCTTCTGGGTACTCAAGTTATTAGCTTTTTAAAATTAAAGACATTGAATAGACTCTTAAATTCTTCATGGGAAGCATCATATCCCACTCCTCACTGCAGAATGTGCTGCCAATACTAAGCATAGAGTAGCACCCCTCCCCGACTGCTCCGGACCCTTCAGTCTGGCTGCTCTTTCACAGCTCATTCACAGTCTTTCGTACTGACAGCGCGTCCCCTCCCTCACCCCCCCCCCCGCCAGTCTTGCACCCTTAAACCTTTAAAACATTATTTCAGCTGAATCTTGGGCTTTTTCTCTAGTTAGGCCTTTCGTCTTACTTTTGGACCGCTGTCTTGAGTCTAAAGCAGTGGTTCTCAACCTTCGCAATGTGGCAACCCTTTATTACAGTTTCTCATGTTGTGGTGACCCCCCCCCCCCCAACCATAAAATTTTGCTACTGTTAGGAATCGTAATGTAAAGATGATATGCAGGATATATATTCATTGTTACAAATTGAACATAATTAAAACAGTGATTAATCACAAATACAATATGTAATTATATATTGTGAAATATTTATTTACAAATAGTATTTAAAATAAATCTAAAATTATAATACAACTTAATTAAATATAAATAAATTTATAAATTATACATTGTGAAATATTTTTTACAAGTAAATGAGGTTTTCTCTTGAAGCATGGTGTAGCCTGGCTGTGTCTTCACAGTGGGAGATGGAGAGTGGAGTGGGGTCTCAGCTCTTAAGACCATCGGAAATATGTGTTTTCTAATCGTTCGCTACACAAAGGGGTCACGACCCACAGGTTGAAAACCGCTGCCCTGAAGGAACAAGATGTCCAAGTGCTGGTATCAGTGCCACAGCTGGCCTGCTCTTACTTAAAGACACCCTTGCCTTAGAAAATAGAAGATCTAAAAAGGAAATAGAAGATCCACAAAGGATTTGTACACTCAAATTGAATTTCTCAAACATGCCTGAAAAACAGGTGTTACTGTTAACTCTTCTATGTGGGTGAACTTAGGACCCAGAAGGTGTCACGCTGTTGGAACTCAACAGAAAGAGGGGAATGAAAGACCAGTTTGGTCAACGCCTGCTGTCCGTTCTTAAGCACTGTGTTTGGTGAGGTGAAGCTGAGATGAGGTGCAGAGCAGAGTTTAAGCAGGGTAGCTCTATAAGGCACTTCTCTACACAGGTTCCTGCTTCTGCTCTTTTAACGCGCAATTCTGATTCCACATGTGCTCTGTTCTCCAGAATTTTGTCTCTTCCGCCGAGCTGAATGCTTTGTTGTTGGCTGTTGTCAAGTGCTCCCCCCCAACTCAGGATACTCCCTGACTGAAATGCCCTCACCATGATGTAGGTGACTGCTTTAGTTGAAGCTTCCTTGGAAAGCATGGTTCTTCCCCCCCAATAAGTCCCTATGCTGGACATTCATTTGGGGCAGCTGGTGAAGAGGAGAATTTTCAAAGAATGGCCAGGAAGTTGGAGGTTCTAGATGGTGGTGTCACGATGCTGTGATGGGGAGGGGAAACTTTTAGGATAAAAGATGATCAAATCTGAAAGAGCAACTTAGCAATTAAAGTTTGGGTAAACTAGGATCCTCTCGCTCTGAGCTGAGAGACAAACGTGAAGAACAGGGTCCCGCTAAAATAGAGAGAGGATGGCTTAGGGGCGGAGTGAGGGGTAGGCGCAGGGACATCCGGCAGCCCACACTTTGGGGAATGGCTGTCAATCCCCACACAGCCGAGGCCATTGAGGACCTTCCGGGCACAATGGTGGAACTCTCACAGATGGAAACTCAACTGACTCTGTGTCCATCACATATTTGGAGATGGAGTAACATGAGCCATCCAGACAAAGACCACAGGCGCGTGGTTTCCGTGTGTGACGCTTGACCCTGACTTGATGCTGCAGAGTTGGCCGCCTCCCCAGTGTGGAGGCAGCCCATGCAGAGTTACAGATATGAAGTGCTGCGTGCACTTCTTTAAATCACCACATGGATGAGCCTCCATTGTGAGGGCGATTTTTTTTTTTAAATGTAACTTGTGAGTAAGCTTTCAAGAATTTTGCTTCTATTGCCTGAACGTCTTCAAGTGCTAGCGTCTTCTCAGAATTTCTTACTATTTACTCATTGTATTGAAATAGATGACCATAGTCTGGACCTAGGTTGTGGTTCACGTGATCCTTTAGGCAAATTTGTGTTTGCGGCTTCTTGGCCCCAGAAGTATAATGATACCGATCGTTTTAAAGAGTCTGCATGATTGTTGGATTTTTCTGCATGGCAGCTGTTTCAGTCTGGAAGCTAGTTTTAATATTATTTAGTAGTGAATCATATGAGGGTAAGTAAAAAATATTGCTACCAGGGCTCCAGTTTGTATATGCACAGTTGATTGTAAACAAAAAGTGTTGGAACATGTAGGACAGAAAGATCAGCTCAGAAAGTTAGGGGGATTGGTATTTTCTTGGTGTGATTCTAAAAGGGTAGGTAATCTTGACCGTTTTTCTCAGGGGACACAGGATGATTATGGGGCTTATTATTGAAGTTCTCTTAAAAATAGAAAAGCATAGCAATGAGAAATAGGCTGGAAAAGTGAGGATGACCCCACTCCCCCACCCCAACGGTGCTTTCAGACCAGCAAAGAGGCTGCTTCAGGAGAAGTGGGGACCCTTCCTGCCTCCGCCCTACAGGCCTGCTCTGAGCCCTTAGACTTACTGTTGGTCCTCAGACTCCACTCAGAGGGAGCACAGTTGGAGCCCCTCCAGGACGAAGAAATGCCATTTCAATATTGAAGAGCTCCAAGTTCTTCAGGGATGGTTTAGAGAGATGGAAAGGCCCACTGTGAAAATTGTACAGACCTGAAAGGAGAATCTGTCGACAAACGGCAGCTTCACATTTTGGTATCTTTAATAAACTGTGTGTACCCATACTTTTTGACTTAAGGGCATGTTTGCTCATTCTGTGCTTATTAATGGGTTCTAGCTCAAGATACAATTGATGGGGAAAAATCTGCATTCCAATTTGTTGTTTCTTTGCTCTAAATGCAGTTGAAGTGTTCTTAACACTTTTCTTTTATTGACACCAAATACAATAAAGTATATGGAGTGCTTTGTAAAAGAAATAACTAAGGTATTCTTAGGAAACCATTACTGGTAGTAAAGAGAGCACTGAATGGAGTGTGTGGTCACTGGTTTTCCATCTGACTTTAGTGCAGATTTAGCTGTGCAACCAGGGCCAGTTTCCTTCTCAGACTTCAAGTGTCTGCTCTGTCCAAGGAGAGGGGCGATTGGGGCTTTCAGGTGTGGAGCAGCCCTGTGACTGCAAGCAGAGTGGAACCAAGTAGTAAGGCCACGTGCGGTGCCACCCAGGCTTGGCTAACGGCGGAAAATGAGTGTAATTATTGATATTCGTATCAACAGTTACGTTTGCTATGAGAGCCTTGATGCAGGAGATAATGCTGTTTTCCCTCTGTTTCATTCGGTTTTCACCATCTTTGTGTGTTCCTTTCTTTTCTTCAAATACATATAATTGTGTCCCGTCCTTCATTCTGGTCTTTGTCATTGCTTCCATTTCGCTTTCCGTGTGTTTCATTCCTGTATCTTTCTTGTTTAGACCAAGTGGAGCAGCCAGCTGGCAGTAGCCGCCATGTAGGACCCTTCAGGAACCTGATGGTAAGTGCACACGTGTACTTATCAGGCTCCCAGAGACTTCTCTGTGCCCCAAGCCACCTAAGTTCTGGTGCTTGAGGGCAGCTCTTGCCTCAGATATTGACAAGTCAGCCCACTCCCCCCCCCCCCCCCCCAAAAAGAAAAGTCATTATAGGCTTGCTTTTGACTTTTTTTTTTTTTTCATTTGGACTACACGCAGAACAGAAACCAAGTGTCAGGGAAGAAACATTACTGATGTAAGGAAATGAAAGTACCATGATTGGGCTTGTGAGTGACACTGCACATACATAGGCGATAGGTTCTATCAGACTGACTGACTCTCTCTCTCTCTCTCTCTCTCTCTCTCTGAAAGCCCTTCATTGTCTCCTGCAAGCAATAGGACTCCCGTCTCTAGTCTGAGGGAAGACCTTTGGGAAATAATCAGTAGTAGATCCTTCTAGTTACGTTTGAAGAAACTGTTTTATGTGCCAGGCAATCTCAAGTCCATGAGTGAATGGTGGCTGGGTTCATGATGAACCTGGTTTCGTGGTAAAATAAGTTGGTGTTGACTGGAGTAACTTGGGAAGAAAGTACTAGTTTCATCCCTTAGCTAGTAGAATTGCAGTTTTCAATGAAGGTGCATATAGGCTGTAGAAGAGTCTGTAGGTCTTCATTGACCTTCAGATATATGGGTCTAGCCAAGAGGCCCTCAACCCAGGGAGATTTTGCCTGGCAGGAGACACTAGGCACTGCCTGCAGGCTATTGGTTGTCACCCTGCAGGGAGCAAAGGGTTGACCCTGTCTATCTGATGGGTAGAGACCAGGGGTACTGCTCAACACTTGACAGTGCACAGGACAGGCTCCCCCCCCCCCGCCAGAGAAGGGCTGTGCCTGGGCTCTCCTCAGTCCTCAGAGGACACAGAAGATAGACTTCCCACGCACTGTTCAGTTCACTCCCCTGACCCAGACACGTTGCACATTCCGTATCAGCTGGCTGCCTCATGTTCGTTTAGGCAGGGATTAGGTTTAAAATAACACTTTTGGACAATGTGATTTTATTTTGGTTGCATCTTAATGGTATGCTTAAAGTTGCTCTTTGTTTTGCTGTACTACCATAGAGGTGTCACCAATAGACTTAATACTCTTCTTACACAGGGGAGGTCTATTTATTTTGGTTTGCTTGACCTGCCATCGGAGTTTATATAGCTCTTGTGAGGTTGTCAAAAAGATCTTCTCATTGGCTTGAAATTGCATTTGCAAGGGATTGTATTAACAACAAACTGACTTTTAAATTCCGCGATGTGACCTGTTTTTCTTTTTAAATGTATTTAAGATTTATGCACAAGAGAGGAGCTTTAGACTATACCTCACATTTATTTTTGCAGATATTGTTTGCACCATGTACACAGTAAGTGCTCAGTAAGAAAATGTCACTTCAACTTGTTTGGGGTTTTAAGGGGTTACACTGATGTTTTAGGGATTTGGTGTTTAAATTTATCCCACAGAAAAGATGGTTTTTATAAAACTTGAGTTAAGTATCCAAGTGATGGCAATGTTCAGGGAGTTCCCTGAACATCTGTAGCACTAAGGTAGTCAGGTCATCACTGTATATGCAACCACTTTGTTGTATATCAGCAGTCCTACCACCAAAGCCACAGAGAAGGGTAACTGTTACTCTGGGGGAAAGACAGCTGTATAATTGGAGTAACATTCACATTCTTGTAAGTTCACAGAGTTCCTCAAAACTTGTCTTCACATTTAGACTAAGCACTGTAAAGTGGGCAAATGGAGAGAGAAGGAATTGGAAGAGGCCAGGACTCGTAGAAACTCCCTGGACAACAGGATGGAAACCACCTGATCTTGTGCCATCCTCATGAATTGGTCTTGTGTGTAAGTCTGTTGCTGCAGCCACTGTATGACTCCATCTCATTGGGGGTCAGTTTTCCTCCTATTTAGGTTGTTGCTGCTGCTCACTATGAGTCGGAATTGACTTGAGGGCAGCGCATTTTGTTGTGTTTGGGCTACTCTCCCAAGTGAAGTGTTCTGGTCCCTCCTGATTCCATGACCAAAGTCTATGAGACGTTGTCTTCCTTCACTTTTGCAGATCATTCTGGTTGCATGGTTTTCTAATACAGGTTTATTCAATATTCTTTGCCAAAACCATAATCAAAGATGTCAATTATTCTTCACTTTTCCCTTTGACCATCTTTTGTATGCCTATGAGATGACTGAAAATACTTGGATCTGGCACGTCCCTGGCACATCCTTGTCTTCTAAGTGGCAGCTTTCTTTTTTTAATCACTTTAAAGCGGTCTGTCGCACCGGATTTGCCCCCGGCAGTGTGCCCTTTGATGGCTTTGTTTCCAATGGTTGCTGATGGCAGGTCCAAGGAGAAAGGCAGCCTGGGCAGTGTCCATCTTTCATCCCACTGCTGCCGGCTGGCTCACTGGTCAGGGTTTTTGTTTTCTGTTTGTTGAAGTGTAGTCCTGAAGGCTGTAGTCTTTGATCTTCTTCAATAAGTGCCTCAAGTCCTCATTTGCCAATGGGAGAAGGTGTTTACATGTTGGAAATCCCTGCAGAGGGGTTTGGTTTTTCATTCTTCCACCTGGAGGAGCCGACCCTTGACTTCTGTTCCTGTCAGTGATGTGCTGTTATGAGCCCCTGTGAACGAAAACAAAACACAACACCTGTTTTCTTACAGGCTGAAGAATAAGTATTTTCAAACGAGTGACATTTTGAAATCGTTTGCTTTTCAAAACTAGCAAACTAAATGACTACTAAGTACTCTTTGCCTCCACCCCCTCTTGTTGTACATCTCTTAAAGTGCTTATCAAAACCTGGAGGTGTGTTTAGGGTGTTCAATTGCTTTGAATTGGAACCATTGTTCCTGTGCTTACTCCTTTTTCAATCCTGTCTTATGTCTCTGACCTCTTTCTCATCTGTTTGACTGTTTTTAGCATTTCTTCCTGGGAGAATATCATCCTTGAGGAGGTCTAGAGAGACCATGAGTTGTGTCTAGTTTATTGTTCTCCTAACTCCCTGGGAAAGGAGGCAGGAAGGGCAGAGGGGCAGCTGTGGGAGCCCCTTGAGGTCAGGTTGGGGACAGCATTGCTGAAAGGGCAGTGCCAAGGGAAGTGGAGTAGGAACCTACATTTAAGAATCTGAAGACTGAAAAATTCAGGCTACTGGGTGGTGAGGAGACATTTAGAATTTAAACAGTGGCTACTTCCCAAAGAGACTGCGCTTTAGAACCATTGGTATCTGTATTTCTGTGGAGGATTGTCTTTATTGAGTATCAGGGGATTTTATTTAGTTAGTTCATGGTTGCAGCTTATCAGAAATATGTTCTGATATGATTAAAATATGCATTTTAATATACACTTTAATCTTATCTTCTAATGTGTGATATCACTTGAAATGCAATTCATGTTTCTTCAGTTCTGTCCTCTGAGTTGTTAATGAAGTATTGGATTTCACTGGACATGCAGTGGGATCCCACAGGACCCTTGGTGTGCCATACACGTGGCCTGCTGTGAATTGTTCTTCAGGGCACTGCATCGCATAGTGGAGCCATTGTGTGCGTGTTCCACTTGCAATTCAGAGGAATCCCTGCTGCTGCTTCTGACTCTCTTTGGCAATTAGGGTTCGTCATAGCAGAACTAAAAGGAGTCACGGTGTACGCTGTTTTTGTTGTTTTTTTACCATGCTTGTAATAAATAACCAGACTTCGGCCACATCCCTGTTTCTTAGCGACAGCTGCACTCAGGGCCGTCAGGTCGGATTTCCCTTTGCCACTAGCAGTGTTTCCTTTGCTAGCGCATCTTTTGGAAGCTGAAGTTTGATAGCTGTAGGTTTGAAGTGATGATTGCCTAGACACATGTGGTTTGCTGTGATTGGATTAATAATTATTTTCTTTAAGAATTCAGGGTTATAGGTAATGGCAGAATGAATGAATGAATGGATGAATATTGTGTTTCAGGGAAGAAAAAATCCCAGGAAAATAAAAACAAAGGCAGCAAAAGCGAAGATCTGAAGCAGAAGACAAGTGAGCCAGATTCTACCCCTGCAAATATGAGAGACTCTGCAGAAGGTAAGCGGGGACTGCTGGACCAGGATGGTTCGAGTGTGTGTGGTCAGGTCACCTAACTCTGGGTCACCTAATGGTCCTGGCACAGTCATTCAAGAACTACAGGGGTTAAAAACAACAAACCACCTTAGTTGAAGCTGAAAACTGAGTCCTAAGCCCCATTGCATCTCCTCTTCAAAAAGTTATTCAAGGGACTCCTTATTAAAAATGAAACAAACTCATATTAAAGTGAGACATATTGTACATTTGCATTAATACATAATATAAAGTTCAAAACCATCAAAACAAATCACTAGTGGCAGGGCTTGGACTGGTGTGACACAAGGGAGGTTTCTGGAATGCTCCCACGATTCCATCATTGGTCTCAGGTGCCATGTGAGTGTCTTTTATAAAACTTTATCTCACCGCACATATACACTTATACACTTTGATGTGGCCATGCTTGTTGATGCAGGTCACTGCATTGACTTTTTTTTTTTGACTTTTTTTAATTAATTTTTTTAACTTTTTTTTTTTTTAACAAAAGCACCTGAGTTGAATCTTAACTCATAGTGATGTGTATATATAATAGTAGAACTGCCCCAGGGTAGTTACCTGAGCTGTGTAGTCTTTGTCTCTCTTCTCTTTTCTCTCTCTCTCTCCCTCTCTCTCACTCACTCACTCACTCACTAACACACACACACACACACACACACACACACACAGTCTTGGTTCATTGCAGAGCCTCTGGGTGGATTTGAACTTCTCACCATTACTTTCCTGGCTGAGTGCTTAACCATCATACCACTTGTGCTCCTTGTGTGTTCTTTATACTTCAATTAAAATTTTACCAAACTTTTTAATTTTATTTGTTGATTTTAAATATTTTACATTTTTGAACTTATATTCTTATCCTCTACCACAGTGTATTTTCTTCAAAATACCCTTTCTGGGAATCAGTATTCCAGGCTTCCTCATCATCAGACTACAGTCTGTCTGTCCGATACTACTGAGCCATGAATTGAGAGATTGACACTGTCACTGTTGTTGTTAGATGCAATTGAGTTGGTTCTGATTCACAGATTCTGCACACCACAGCCTAAGCTTCCCAGTATTGCGACATCCTCACAGTTAGTTTCCTATGATGAGCCAGTGTCACTTGGTATTATTAGATGTGAGGAAAACATCTTAATTTAAGTGGTAAATCTATGCAGAGACTAAACCTTGAAGAGTTCTTCTTGGGGACGCAATAAGCAAATTACAGAAGACATGCTGCAACTCTTTCAAGAAGACTCTGCAGAGGGAAAAATGTCACATGATATTTTGCATGATTATTACAACCATTTCAATCATTAACTCTATGTTGTAGTGCAGTGAGTTTAGTGTGACACTGTTGGCCAGAAGGTCAGTGGTCCAAGCCCACTGATTTCCCTCCACAGGGAAAAGAGAGGCAGTCTGCTTATGTAAAGATGTCCAAGTTCAGAAACTGGGGCAGTTCTACCTTGTCTTGTATGGTCATTGTGCATTGCAAATGGCAGCAGTGGGCTTACCAGGTGATGAGATTCATAGAAGATTGTGGTTTGCTGTCCCACTTTATGAAGTAAGAACAAAACAGATAAGACTGTAGGACAAAGTAGAACTTCCCCATAGGGTTTCCAAGGCTATAAATAATCTTGACAGAAAGAGGCATCTTTTTCCTGATGAGACACTAGTGTGTCAAACCACTGCCTTTTTTTTTTTTTCTTGAAGTACTTATTTCCCAGGGCCTTAGAAAACTCAGTCTGTTTGCTAACAGTAGAAGATTTATTAATAGTCATTTGAACAGCAATTACTAAAGTTCCTTGCTACCTTTGCTGACAGTATTTATAAAAACAAAAATTAGCTGTCCCCTAAATCGCCCGAGTCATCCAAAGCAATTAGTTTTGTCTTGATGGACATCCTCACTGTCAGTGAGCAATTCCAACTGAATGGAGAACCCCAAAGGACTGAGTGGAACTGTAATTTGGGTTTCCCAGAGGGTATGTTTTTATGGAACCAGATAGCCTCATCTTTCTCTTGGGAGCAGCTGGTGGGCTCAAGCTACTGATCTTGCCGTTAGCATGAACTCTCATTAGTTCCCATGAAAAAGATGTTTGCCGACTCTTTATGTGCCACAGTTGGTCAAACCGATGTTGGTTCTGCATAGAGTGCAGTTGTTGTTGGCCCATCTCCATCTGGAATGACCCATATTGACATTTGCAAACATTCTTACAGCTGAACAAAAACAGTTCAACCTTTTTGTGTTCCCCAGAAGGTTCTGTTTTGCTTCATCCTCCACAGGCCTCATCACATGTGCACACATGTGAGTCTCAGTAGTCATAGAGCCACGCACGTTTTGGTTGTTATGGGACAGTTTAGAATCCGGGATTATTTACTAATTGTGGGGGAAGAAATCTCCATCACCCTAGTATCCTAGGCTAAAGAGGAGTATTATTATTTTGGCTAAAGATAAATTGACTCCATTAAGTTGGTGAGCCTTGGAGATGCTGGCTTCATATCCTGTTGTCCCACCTCATTGTTCTTTGGCAAAATCGTGGGTCTTTGTTGAAAATACATTTGAAAAGTGAGCTAGCATCTGATTGAAAATACATTATCACCCTTGAATAACTGGTTGCCCGCTTTGTGGAAAACTCATGGAATTTATGAAATTTTGTCTATGGGAGAAAAAGGCTGGTTTCTATTTAGAAGCAGAAGCCTCATTCCTAGTAAGTATAGTAGGAGATGGGAAACCCGTTAGAACCAGTAAGAAAGACTACCTTGTATTTGCAGAGCTTGGGACACTCTGTCTCAATTTCTGAGCCCTGGTGGTGGTGGTGTAGTGTGCACTGAGCTGTGGTCTGAATGGCTGAAAGTTTGAAACCACCAGCAGCTCCGGGGGAGCAAGACTGAGCGTTCTAGTCCCCTTATGCAGTTAAAGGCTGCTGGTGGTGCGGGTGTGTGTGTGTGTGTGTCTAGGTAGTTACCAAGACTATTAACCAAACTTGGGGGAAAAAATACCAAACTAGCTGCCATCGAGTCACTTCTGACTCATGTCGCCGCTAGAGGCTGGGATAGAACTGCCCCTTTGAGTCTCTGAAATGGGAATGCTTTATGGGAATAGAAAGCCCTGTCTTTCTCTAAGCACTGTTAACAAGCTTCTTGATCCATCCATGTCTCTGGAATAAGAGACCTCAAAGCCGTTGCGCTCAGTGTGGCTCTAGAGTATCAGTCAGTTCACGATATATTCCTGTTAGAAGTATTCAGCCCTTCTCTGTTTCAGTCAGAGTAAAGACCAAAGCCCTACAAGGTCCTCTGCGAGCCAGCTGGCTCCTGGGCGCCTCTGTGATACCCGCTCCCCCTCTGCTGCCCACACTTGAGAACCCTACTCTTCCTGCTGTTCCTCAAGTGGCATAGGGGGTCTGCATCAGGTGGCTAATTAACTGCAAGATCAGCATGTCAAAGCTCCAGCCTCTCTGAGGGAAAACACGGGGCCTTTCTGTTCCCATAAAGGTTTACAGCCTGGGAAACACAGAGGAGCACTTCTCTGTTCTATAGGTCTCCTCTGAGTCAGAATCCAGCTGGTGGCCATGAGTTGTGGCCTGACTTTCTCTGTCCAGAGGCCTCTCCTTAGGCGGTCCTGGCTCATAGCTTTCAGCTCTGCTCAGACTGCTCGGCTGCCGTCTTTCTGAGCCTGGGCCCAGAGACCTGAGATGACTTTGGGGTTCGACTTTCCAGCTCCTTTGCCGAGGGGCTCCTGATCATCTCTGAAGTCTCTTTGATGTGAAGCCATTCCTTTTACTTCATTTGGGAAGACATTCCAGTTGCTCCATTTTAATTAGGAAGAAGGGAGTGGATCGTTCCATTCCTAGCCGGACAGACTAGTATGACTCTAAGCTGGTAACAATTTCCTTGTTTCATTTTGGAATCAAATTCACCACTAATTTCCTGAAATTTGATAACAGGTACTCCAGCCCCATTTGAAGAACTGCATTTTCTAAGAGGTTTTTATATGCAAGGAGTCTTCAAGCCTGGTGGGGAAAAAAAGTGGAATTAAAAATAATGGTTGTTTTACGAAGCCCCTTGTGTGAATGGCCACAGGATCCTTGGTGGTGTAGCAGTCATGCCTGGGGCCGCTAACCATAAAGAACGCCAGCAATTGTAAATCAGCAGCCACTCTTCTGGAGAAAGACAGTACTTCTGACTGCCATGGTTGCAGTCTTGGAAACCCACGGGGGCAGTCGTCCCTGCCCTGTTGGGTCGCCATGAGTCAGCTTCGACTGATGGCAGTGAGTTTAGGGCCGCCGCTGGGGTTACTGTCTCTGGTTCGGGTGTGTCTCTGGCCACCTGCAATGCTGCCTGATGCTCAGGAGGCGCGCTGGACATGTTCCTGTACTGAGCGAGTGCCGAGCAGAAGTGTTTTTTATTGTCAGTATGAATCTTTTACCTTAACTCCAAACCAAACTCCCTGTATGAATTGTTCTGAACTGTAAGAGCGCCCAACAAGATGATTTATAAAGAAAATAAAAACCAAACTCCTGTTGTCAGCATTAATTCTGACTCATAAGAATACTCTAGGGTTAGGGGTGTGTGTGTCCTACCCTGTAGGACAGGGTAGAACTGCGCCCCTTCCTTCCACCCCCACCCCTCTCAGATCTCAGAGCCTGTAGATCTTTACAGGAGTAGTAAAGACCTCATCTTTTCTCACAAGAAGATTTGAACCCTTGTGGTTAGCAGCCCAACTCATAGCCCATAGCCCATTAACTGCCAGAGGATTGGCCTTACACATTTTCGATGTCACAGAAGTCATTTGAATTTGCAGAGTGAATCACTCCTTGGCTAGTGTTTGCCCTCACTTCCATGCCTCTACTTTGCTAGGTCCTAAAGACGAGGACGAGAAGCCCTCCGACTCGGCAGCTGAGCAGGCCCAGGTTGTTCAGGAGGAGGGGGAGGAGGAGGAGGAGGAGGTGTGTCCAGACGTGCTGCCAGAAGGAACCGCCCCATCCCTAGCCTGCGAGCCCCAAGCTGAGCCAGAGGAGAAGCCAGAAGCCACAAATTGTGAGGTGAATGAATTGGAGGAAGAGGAAGAAGAAGACGAGGACGAAGACGATGAATTGGAAGATGATGGGGAGGAAGACACTGACTTGCCAAATGAGGGCTCTCTGAAAGAAGAGCCAGAAATGCAGTGCGATGAGAAGCTGGATGATTTATTAGAAGAACCCAAAAGTACTTTGAATGAAGATCTGGAAGACTCTCCAGACGTAGCACCTGTTACCTTGACCCCTAAAACCAAAGGGGAACCCAATGGTGACGTATATGACACCTTCATGTTTCCATGTCAGCACTGTGAGCGGAAGTTTACAACCAAACAGGGCCTTGAACGCCACATGCACATCCACATGTCTACAGTCAATCATGCATTCAAATGCAAGTACTGTGGGAAGGCCTTTGGTACCCAGATTAACCGGAGGCGGCATGAGCGGCGTCACGAGGCAGGGCTAAAGCGCAAACCCAGCCTGACACTACAGCCATTGGAAGACCTTGCAGAAGGCAGACCCTCTGGAGAGACAGGGACTCCCCAAGGTGAGTCCGATCCTCCCACCCTTGGGCAGGACTGTGTGGCTTTGAATTCCGAGAAAGCGCCCCAAGAAGCAGCGAGTCCTTCCACTGTGGGAGAGAATGGGGACGTCAAGGAACTGCACCCATGCAAATACTGTAAGAAGGTTTTCGGGACGCATACTAACATGAGGCGGCACCAGCGCCGAGTGCATGAGCGGCACCTGATCCCCAAAGGTGTGAGGCGAAAAGGAGGCCTCCTAGAAGAGCCTCAGCCCCCAGTGGAGCAGGCACAGCCCCCCCAGAATGTCTACGTTCCCAGCACAGAGCCCGAGGAGGAAGGGGAGGCAGATGATGTGTATATCATGGATGTTTCCAGCAATATCTCTGAAAACCTCAACTACTACATCGACGGTAAAATCCAGACGAACAACAGCACTAGTAACTGTGACGTGATTGAGATGGAGTCTAACGCTGCTGACCTGTACAGCATCAACTGTCTGCTCACTCCAGTGACGGTGGAAATTACTCAGAATATAAAGACCCCGCAGGTCCCTGTGACAGAGGACCTCCCCAAAGAGCCTGCCAGCAGCACAAACAGCGAGTCCAAGAAGCGGAGAACGGCTAGCCCGCCTCTGTTGCCCAAAATTAAAGCTGAAACAGATTCGGAACCTGTCACACCCTCATGCTCCTTAAACTTGCCTCTTAGCATCTCGGCGACCGAAGCAGTATCCTTTCACAAGGAGAAAAGTGTGTATTTGTCATCCAAACTCAAGCAGCTGCTTCAAACCCAAGAGAAATTAACGCTTCCTGCAGGAATGGCCACAACCGAGATGCCGAAATTGGGCCCTTCTTCAGTGGCCACCCCCGCCTCCATGTTACCTGTGACCACAAGTAGGTTTAAACGGCGGACCAGCTCTCCACCCAGCTCGCCACAACACAGCCCTGCCCTTCGAGACTTCGGGAAGCCAGGCGATGGGAAAGCAGCGTGGCCCGAGGCAGTCCTGTGTTCCAAAAAACCCAAGTTAGAAAACCACAGCAACTCACCCGCCTGGAGTCTGCCTGGGCGTGATGAGCGAGAAGCTGGGAGCCCCCCCGGCTTGGATGAGTATAAAATAGCTAAAGAGTGGACCTCCAGCTCTGCTTTCAGTAGCGTGTGCAACCAACAGCCCCTCGATCTGTCCAGTGGTGTCAAGCAGAAAACCGAGGGCCTGGGCAAAACTCCCATGCAGTGGGAGTCTGTGCTAGATCTCAGTGTGCATAAAAAGCCGTGCAGTGACTCTGAAGGCAGAGAGTTCAAAGAGAACCACGCGGTGCCGCCAACCTGTAGCGCCACCAAGAAAAAGAAGCCAACCACCTGCATGCTGCAGAAGGTGCTTCTCAATGAGTACAATGGCACCGAGTTACCTCTGGAAAATACCGTAGACGTGGTGGCCGGGAGCCCAAGTCCTTGTCAGTCCCTCGAGCCCCAGCAGAATCCTGACCTGGGCCCCGACTCTAGTTCATCTGCTGTGACTGCACAGTCACCACCCAACGCGTCTCCTCCTTCGCCCACCCTGCCGGCTGCTGCTCTTTGCTCTGCTCAGCTGCCGCCCCTTTTGGTCCCCACAAATCCCTCTTCTCCTCCACCCTGCCCTCCGGTCCTCACTGTCGCCACACCCCCTCCTCCCCTCCTCCCTACTCTCCCCCTGCCTCTGCCAGCCCCCTCTGCCGATGCCTCTCCTCACCCGTGCCCTTCTCCCCTCTCCACGGCTGCCACACAGTCCCCACTTCCCATTCTTTCCCCGACAGTGTCACCCGCCCCCTCTCCTATCCCCTCTGTGGAGCCGCTCATGTCCGCAGCATCTCCTGGGCCTCCCACACTTTCTTCCTCATCCTCCTCTTCCTCCTCATCCTTCTCTTCTTCCTCCTCTTCGTCCCCTTCTCCACCTCCTCTCTCAGCGGTGTCGTCTGTTGTCTCCTCCGGTGATAATCTGGAAGCTTCTCTCCCCACGATAGCTTTCAAACAGGAAGAGTTGGAGAGTGGCGAGCCCAAACCCCGGGAAGAGCCCCAGTCTTCAGGCGAGCAGGAGACCCTGCAGGAAACATTCAGCAAAAGTTTTGTGTGCAATGTCTGTGAATCACCTTTTCTCTCCATTAAAGACCTAACCAAGCATCTATCTGTCCATGCAGAAGATTGGCCCTTCAAATGTGAATTCTGTGTGCAGCTCTTTAAGGATAAGACCGCTTTATCCGAACATCGCTTTTTGCTCCATGGAGTTGGGAATATCTTTGTTTGCTCCGTTTGTAAAAAGGAATTTGCATTTCTGTGCAATTTGCAGCAGCACCAGCGAGATCTTCACCCAGACAAGGTGTGCACACACCATGAGTTTGCAAGTGGGACTCTCCGGCCCCAGAACTTCACAGACCCCAGCAAGGCCCATGCGGAGCACATGCAGAGCTTGCCGGAAGACCCTTCAGAAGCAACTAAGGAGGAGGAAGAGGAGGAGTTCAATGATTCTTCCGAAGAGCTTTATACAACCATAAAGATCATGGCTTCTGGAATAAAGACGAAAGATCCAGATGTTCGATTGGGTCTCAACCAGCATTACCCAAGCTTTAAGCCACCTCCATTTCAGTACCATCACCGAAACCCTATGGGCATTGGGGTGACGGCCACCAATTTCACTACCCACAACATCCCACAGACGTTTACCACTGCCATCCGCTGCACCAAGTGTGGGAAAGGTGTGGACAACATGCCCGAGCTGCACAAACACATCCTGGCATGTGCATCGGCCAGTGACAAGAAGCGGTACACCCCCAAGAAGAACCCAGTCCCCCTGAAGCAGACGGTGCAACCCAAAAACGGTGTGGTGGTGGTGGAGAATCCAGGAAAGAATGCCTTCAGGCGCATGGGGCAGCCCAAAAGACTGAATTTCAGTGTCGAGCTGAGCAAGATGTCGACCAATAAACTGAAGTTGAACGCGTTGAAAAAGAAAAACCAGCTAGTGCAGAAGGCAATCCTGCAAAAAACCAAGGCCGCCAAGCAGAAGGCTGAGCTCAAGAGCGCGTCCGAGCCATCTTCCCATATCTGCCCATACTGCAACAGGGAGTTCACCTACATCGGCAGCCTGAACAAGCATGCTGCCTTTAGCTGCCCCAAAAAACCCCTTTCTCCTTCCAAAAAAAAAGCTTCCCACTCATCCAAGAAAGGCGGGCACTCCTCGCTTGCAGGCAGTGACAAGAACAGCAGCAGCAACCTCCGCCGACGGACAGCAGACGCTGAGATTAAGATGCAGAGCACGACGACCCCTCTGGGCAAGACACGCGCCCGCAGCACCGGCCCCACGCCCGTCCCCTTGCCCTCCGCGTCCTTCAGGGCCAAGCAGAATGTCAAGTTTGTGTCTTCGGTGAAGTCCAAAAGACCAAACTCCACCTCTTCTTCCTCCTCCTCCTCTTCTGCCTCCTCCTCCTCCTCCTCCTCTTCTTCTTCCTTCTCTTCCTCCTCCTCCTCTCTAAGGAACTCCAGCCCGATAAGAGTGGCCAAAATGCCACACGTCGAGGGGAAGAAGCCCAAAGCTGTGGCCAAGCATCACTCTACACAGGTGACCAGCAAAGCGTCCCGGAGCCCGCACGTTCGGGTCCAGAAGAACAGAGCCTCGCTGCCAAACAAGACTGCCGCAGCCAGCAAGAAAAGAACAGACCGGTTCATTGTCAAGTCTCGGGAGCGGAACGGGGGGCCAGTCACTCGCAGCTTACAGCTGGCCGCTGCCGCTGCTGACCCAAGTGACAGCAGGAGAGAGGACGGCAGTGCCAAGCAGGAGCTCAAGGACTTCAGGTAAGCCATCTCCTCCAGGGCTGAGAGCTAGGGGGCAGGATGGGCTTGCCCACGGGCAGTGTAATCTGGTTATTCTTCCTGTGCGGGTTTGCTACAAGCATGTCAAAGGCATTAGCTGCCATACCCTCTTTGGGCCTCCCCAGGGATCCACACTCTGGCTGTTCTAGCAGCACCTAAATAGCTCTCATTCCAGCTTAGAACGCCCAGTGGAATCAGCTGTGAATGGAATTTGAAACCACCAGTGCCCCTCCGGAAAGCTAAAATCCTGCCCATTGCCAGTGGCCTGTCTCTCCCACCTCCTCAACACCTGCCTCATTTGCTGACCATGGGTGATTTCTTCTTGATGTCTTACCAAGGTGGTTCGGACCCACGTTACAACCTTGTTGTCCGCCTCTGTGCCAGTCACATAGTGGCCCTAGCTGCGAGAGTGCCCCCTTTCACTGCCAATACTTTCTTGTTCATGTTTGCCACACTGGTTGAAAGAAAGCACCATGGTGCTACCTGCCTGCCTCTAGCCACAGGCCTACAGACAGGCTCCGCCTCCCTTCCCACCTCCCGAGATGAGAGAAGAGGGGGATAGCAGAGAGGCTCTCCAGGGAGACTGGAACCCCCATGTGTCAGCCATCTTGGGCAGTGCCTAGATTTCCCCTGTTGGCCTTAGGTTTGAGATGTTTTTACTGCTGTGCTAATCTAGATTCCCATGTTAAGATCTGTTCTTGGTGAGAGGCTAGGGAGTGGATGCAGCAGTTATTTAAATCTGTGACACTGGCCTCTCAAACGGTCTAAGTTTACTCAGCAGAGTCCACATGCATTGTTAAGATTCAGCCATTTCCTGTGGAGTGCCTGCAGCTCCACCAGAGAGAATGTCTCCACGACACTCCTCAGGCCTTGTCTTTCCAGCTCTTGCTGCCCGACATTGGACTTTATTTTAGTATATGACAAGTCTCGGATGTTGTGGACACGTGAGAACGAGCGAGGTTTCATTGTGGAGGGAGATGGGCCAGGCTTTCTCCTCCACAGATTTCTAGTTTCAGAAACCCACAGAGGCAGTTGGACCCTGTCCTGGAGTCTGGATGGACTCAAAGGGAGTGAGCTGTGAGGGGAGTGAGGGCATCCAGAAGAGGCCCTAGGAGCTCGGACACCCTACTGGCTCTCCCCATGGCGCAGACCGGCTGAGCTCTGGGATCTGTTGTGCATGACAGCTGGGCCCAAGAGTGATGCGGAGCAGACTCCAGCCAAGACCGGGCTCAGCAGTTAACTGTGGGAACACGTAGAAACGCTGCTTCCTATGTGTACGAGATGTCTAGCTAGTTCTCCGTTGTTCAGCATCTGGTCTCTGACAACCCGTGCCCTGTTCACTATCCTCTGTCCTGTAGTCCTTTCCTTGGGCCCCTCTTTGTCCTTACCAGACCTGCCTTCCCGAGGTTCCATGACCATCAGGCATCACTCCTGGTTGCTCAGGAATATGGACCTGTCCTAGATTGCATGAAGCAGCATCTCTCAGGTGCTAATTTAGCTTGCTCTGTGTCACTGGGGGTCTCTGATAGTACCTGAAAGGCATCCCTTCTAAAGCAGAGTCACTGTGATCGGGTGAAAGGCGTTTAATTAACCTCATAGAGACCCAGCGTTGTTGGAAGAACCCTCAGGAGAGCCAGGGAGCAAAGAGTCGAATGAAGTTCCTTCTCTCTCCTCCACTCCTGTTGAGTTTACTGATTGTGCTTTGAGTGAGATTTGGCCTGCAGGAACCAGAGGAGCAGTAGCTAAGAAAACATTGGTATTGTTCTGATTGGTAGGTGATACTCAAGCCTCCTTTGCTGCGAGCCGACCCGGGAACTGGGCGGCAGAAACATCACAGATGAGTGGACAGCAGAGGGGCCCATTTACCATCCCATCAAGTTCTGAAGTGTTTTGGGAGTCAAAACACCTGTGTTCCAACAGGAAATGGATTAGCAATAGGCATTTCCACCCATGTGCCCAAGCACACATAATGCTCAGCCAGCACCACGGCTTAGGCCTTAGCCTCAGGGCACCATTGGCACAGGACGTGGTTTTAAGTGCAATCTTCAATCCCATGCAGTATCTTTCTACTCTTTTTTTTTTTTTTTGAGAGCAGGTTTTCTTTGGGCTGCAAGCCCTCATTCAAAAGTTCAGAAACACTTGCTTTCAAAAGTCCTTGTTCCCAGGGGTCCTTCTGCACTTCTCCCTGCGCCCCAAGGACTTCCTCAGAACTCGCAGCGCATCCCTTTCCTTCTCTTCCAGCCACCCCCCACTCCCACCCCCCACCCCCAACGGTGCTCAGGACTTGTACAACCAAGCGCCAGCTCCAGATCCCAATGTGCACTTGCAGGTGACCAGGTGAATAACTGCACCCAGAGCCTGCCGTTTGACTCCGAGTGACTCGCTAGCTGGTCATTTCCTAGAGCACAAGCCCTTTGGGTAAATTGGTAAAGTTGGCATGTGCGCCAAATTCTTTTTCTAGGACAAAGCCTCGTCCCACCCACCTGTCAGGTTCTCTCAAGAGCAGTGACTCTGGGTTAGGAGGCGCCATGAGGTGCCCTCCAGAGCCTGCCAGCTTGTGCCTGGTACTGCCCACGGTCTGCTGCTGAGGCCCGCCTCCTGTCCTGCCTAAATCCCAACGTGCCCGTCAGTTCCCGGGTGCTCTGTTTTGAGCACTTGTTTGCTTGTATGATGGTTTAGCAATGCAGGGGTCCCTCTTGCAGTCAATCAAGAAAACGAAAAGACCAAGGGCTCAGAATGAAGCGCAGACCAAGTTTTCTCAATGACTGGGAATTGACCCAGAGCAAATAAAATGATGGTGATTCCCCAGATAGCCATCTCTGTTCCCCTTTCCCAATTCAAACCTCCCAGTCTGTGATCTTTGAGTGTTAGGCAGAAGTCCCCAATTTCCTTCAGAGTCAGTTATGTCACTAGCTTAACATTTATTTGTCTTATTGGTCTGTTCACTTTCTTTAACATGCTCAGTTCATGTAAGGTTCTATTATGTTGTCATTTATCTTCAGTTTTCTTATTTTCTAGGAACTTCCTGTAGAAAAGCCCCCAAAACAAAACAAACCTAAATTGACTAAATAACGATATTGCATGCTCAACTTAGGATAAGCACTACGACAAAGGATATGAAATCTACCAAGCTTGCAAGACCAGTTGAAGCTGACTCACAAATCCTAACACCCATCTGATTGCCTGCAGGCTTCATAGTGCCCTCGGTGGTCAGTACCCACTTCGCCCCCACCCACCAGCCCACCCCCTAATGCTGGGCTCTTGGGAGACTGGCAGGGGCTGGGTGATAAGCTAGATGATGTGGCTCCTCACCAGACTGGAAACTCAGCTCCGTGTGGGGCCCTCGCTTTTGGCACACAGTAAAGAGTGATCCGAAGACAACCTTGCCGAGCCAGCTCCCTGTTTGATGCACAGTTTGTGGGTGACGGCAGGGAGGGCAGATTCCGAGGCCCTCGTTTTAAAATTTTTGGTCTCACTCCAGCTCTTGACACATTTTTTAAAAAATGAACTGGATGGGGAAACATTTAGCTTATCTCTTCTCCCCTTCTCTCCCCCCCCCCCCCCCCCCCCCCCCCCCCCCCCCCGCCCTTCCCGGTTTCTTTTTTATCACAAACAGATTGCCAGCGTAATGGAGAGGAAACCAGATTGGATATGAACTTTTTTATGTCTCTCCAAGTGTCATGATTATATATCCAAGTGGAGATTATCCTCTCGGTGTATTATCTGGCACTAATTTATAACTACCATATTATTAGATACTGTGTAGCAGCATCCATGTACAGGATGACTCGGTCCTGTGTAGATGTATGTCTGCACGAAAACAGATGCACCTGTGTATCAGGTTTGACACTTGCTTTTTAATCGATGAAAAACATCAGATCAGCCTTTTTCCTCGGTATTGAAGTATCATTTCTCCATGCAGTCACCTGCTTGCCTCTCCTACCCTCAAATTAATGACTGAGTTTGTGGAAAACAGCTAGGTTTTTATTCATATCGGGGTTTTTTGTTTGTTTGTTTTTTCTCTCTCAACTTTCAAAAGTAATCTACCTCTTACAACTTGTAGTTTGATATTTGTTTGGTGAATTTGTGCCACTTTAACCCTTTCACTATCATTCCCATTTTGTTACATTTCTGTTATGGGGACTTTCTGTTGAAATATTGTGTAAAGCATTTGTAGCAGTTTAAAAATAAAATATTTAAAATTATTTAAATTTGTTTTGGACGCTTCAATTGTATTATATGTGATTTACATTTTACATGGAATTTTTTGGTTTTGCGTTGTTAATCTGGAGAGTGTCGATCCTGTATTGACGTTTGCTGTTGGTTATTTTATTGTTGGAGAGTGATATAAGACTATTCAAATGAAAACATTAAAACCGGCCATGTGACTTACGGAAGGGGTTGTCCGTTGAGTGAACCATTAGCGCCTTCACAGAGAGAGGGGTGGGTGAAACGTAGCTGGCAAGGTCAGAGTGGTGTTGGCGATGCATGCAATGAATCCTTGGAGCTTGTCAGATGTATTAAAAAAAAAAAAAAAACTACCCAAAAAAGGAAAAATTTTATGCTGTTGCTAGAAGCACTTGAAAAAATGGGGGAATTCCATTGATACATTTTATATAATTGTAACCAATAAAAAACACTTTCCTAAACCCTTGTGGAAGGACTGCATTTTGTGCCTAACGAACTGGCGTGGCGGTGTGTCCTTGGGCTGACCAGCACTGTTTGGAACCTGCCTCTGCAGGTTTAAGAGCAGTGCTCAAGCTGCCTGGTGACTGCTGCTGCCACCTCCTCCCCTTTGCCACTTCACTGCGATTTGTTGCTTTAAACTGCTCTGTCCATCTCGAGGTCAGCCGTGTGGTGGTGGTACCATGTGGACTTAAATTGGTAAGTGAGAAAGCATTCCATCTGTGGGGTCTCCCACCGCTTCCTCTGCTTGCTGAAAGTTTGTGGATTGTTTATTTTTCGGACCCCTGGACTAAGGCTGACAATATGCATATGCTGTTTTCTGGAGTACAACCGGTTGATGTCAGTGGCGTTCGGTCTCAGTGCTGTGTGTGCCACTCCTCCCCCTGGCTGAAAGGACTCCTCTTTGGCTTATGTTCCTGTATTGGTGAAACCGGGCGGAGGATGGGCCGGGAGAGAGGTGAGGTTGACGGAGTTTCCAGCAGCATTTCCGCATCAGTACTTCTCAGAGTTGTAGTGAGACGCCCAGTGAGGAGTGACGGGGTGACTGGGGTCTAGTCTGTGAGAAGGAGAGCAGGTGTCCATCAGAGGCCAGCTGCTTGCCTGACCTCTAGGCAAGTCAACAGGCATGAGACAAGGATCCCTAGCATCAGGGGGATTCCGCCTGGGATTTTGCCTACAGATCCAAGTTAGCGGTCTTCATATTGTGGAGTGCTGACCGGTGTCCATGCTGGACACAACAGACGTGGACTTGTGCCCCAAGTTCCATAGGACTCCCACTGAGCCCTGGGTTGGGCAAGGGGCCCAGTACTGTGGAAGGTTTGTGGGGAAGTTCTGTTTTCATTCCACCTTCCCATGAACTTTTTGAAGGCCCCCCTATATATCTTGATGGAATCCCAGAGAAATCACCTGGTGGAAAGGAGCTGTCTGATGATGCTGTGCGGGTGAAGCACTGCAGCCTTATGTCCCCGTGGGAGAAAGATAGATGAGGCTTTCTTTCTCCTCCTGCAAAGTGTTGCCGCCTCGGAACCCACTGGGGTGGTTCTGCCCTGCCACGATGGTCGCAGTTTGTGCCCTCTTGGGAGGTGGCTTACTGACTGCTATAGGCTGATTTGATGAGAACAAAGTCAAGCAAGATGGTTCACAGAATCAGTTTAGTGAGTACATATAAGCTGAAGGGGCGTTTTCCATGGGCGTTTTGAGACTCTCTCCTATGTCACCTGTGTGCAGGGAACTCACCAGTGAAGTAAATGGACCAAAACCTTAGCATTCTAAGAGTGTGTATGTGTGTGTTGTTGTCATCCCTTCCCCCTCCCCTCTTTAACTTTGTACTTGAAACTGTACATATTCTCAATTTCCCAAAGGCTAGGTGGTCAAGAAGATGCATATAGCTTAATGTCTCAGTGCTGCTATTTAACATGTAAAGCTTAAATTAAAACCAAACCACTCTTCTAAAATTATAGCTCTCAATGCGTTTGATATTTTATTCATGTAAATTTGATTTGATAGTGACACTCTCTTTGGATAGATTTATTTCCATAAAATGGGCAATTTGCCCTGAATGAGGACTTATAATGCAAGTAGGTCAGGAGAAGTTTGGCTCACATATGAAAGCCACATTTAAAGTTCTCTGAAGACCAGCCTGCTACTTCCTGTTGATCTTCCCAAGTTTAGTGCCACTGGTGATGACAAAGCACCGTCTACCTTCAAGGGGCTGCCCTCTAGAATTTCTCGATAAACGAGGGCCCAGAAGGTCAGAGGTTCGAATCGACCTGCTGTTCCACTGAAAATCCTATGAGATAGTTCTCCAGGGTCCCTAGGAGCCGGAATCCACTTGAGGAGAACAAGTTTTGGGGAATGGGATTGCCAGGTGTTTGTTCCACTGAGATAGCAGGAAGGTCTGACCTGCCATCTGCCAGGGACCTCAGAGTGAATGAGTGGCCCCAGGATGGCCAAGCCACTAGTCAGGGCAGGCAGGAAGGGCAGAGAAGAGCTTGGGGTGAGATGGCCTATGTCCTGCTGAGGGAGCCGAAACCCTGCCCCCTCCTCACACCCACTGGATCTTGTCAAAAGCACCAGTTCCAAGACCTTAGAAAACCTTTTGAGATCAGATTTCTAGGCCAGGGTCCTGTGTCACTCAGAGCTCAAAACCTGGTGATCCCAGGGCACATTTGGAATTCTTGATTGAATGTAAGAGAGTAGTAAAGAATGCATGTAGCTCTTACATGAGAGAACACTAATTTTTTACTGGCACCTCACAGCACCGTGAGGTTGTGATACATTTCATCCTTACAGGCAGATCTCAGTTTCACATGCTCTCTGAGGATGTGAGGTGACTGTGGATGCCTTACTGTAGTCTGGCTCGCCTTTTATTGAAGCATCTCAAAGAAGCTTCCTGCCTTAATGATCTTCAACATACTGAGAGAGATTCATTCTTGGGTTTGGTCCCCAATCTTTGTCACCTGGCCATTTCTCCATATGAGTTACATGTCCCAATAGCATCTTTTTTATTAGCCTTGTAGCTGACGGTGGAGCGTTTTTCTTCATGTTTGAGGAACATGGTCGTTGAGTGTGAGTGATCGCATTCACAGATTTTTCCACCTCTGTGCTGTTTTAATAAGCCTGAGTTTCACTTCCAGGTCAGTACTGCTCTGCCTCCTGCTGCTGCTGCTGTCACTAGCTGTGGTTCTGCTGGCTTAGGAGCTGTGATCATGTCATGGTAGTGTTTTGGAATGAACAACGGGTAACGCAGCACTGGACCGGCACTGCAGGAGATGGGATGCTGCTGCATGTGTCGGATGCACACGCGTAACAGGGTGTCTTGTTTGCACCCACAGGTGGCAGCGGTCATTTCACAGCATGGGTCACCGGAGGCCGGTAGCATAGACATTTATTATGACCCTATTCTGATGAAGACTGTGTTCAAGGTGCTGTATGTACTGTACCAGTGCACTGAATGAGCCCTAGAGGGGCTGCGACTTACGTCCTCTGTTGATTGCCAGCAGCTCCCCTGCAAATGGGAGATGTAGTTTGCTATGTAGTCTACTTTCATAACAATGCATGACCTGGGGAACCCTGTGGGGCACATCTGCTAAGTCAGGGTACTGACCCCACTGCTGTGGGCTTGTGTTGGGTGGACTCTGGTGTGTCTGGCCAGCGTAGTTGCTCTGCAATCATAACGTGTGTGTTTGTGTGTTGTGTGTTCCATGCAGGAAACGTGTGGATATGCCTGGGTACAATTGCTACGTGCTGGTCTCTGGTCAGGATTTCTCAGCGCTTCCACCTCTTAAAATGTTGAGCATAGATGCGGTCAGCTATTGCCCAAGGGGATATTGTTCAGCACATACCAGAGTAGGCACTGCCGACTGTTCTCATTCTGTTGAAGGAAGACAGACCATGGCATTGGTTGGAAGTGGAGGCAAGGGCTCCTTCATCCTCGTGATAGAGAAAAGGTGTGTGGACTTTAAGGAAGGAAAAAGCTGACCAGTTGGGGAACTTGCATTTGTCCCAAGGCCTGGACCCCCGTTTGGTCTCTCCTAGGGCCTTGATCTTTCCTTAATGTTAGGCTCCCACTGTGAAGCTGTCTCCTGCCCTCCTGCCCCGCCAATGACACCTGACTACTGAGTCACAGTGCCACCCAAACTTTCCTCCCCAGGAACCCTGGATGGTGTAAATGGTTAACGTGATTTGTAGTTCACCGAAAAGTTGGAAATTTGATTTCACCAAAGAAAGGTTGGGAATGAGGCCTGGTGATTACTCACCTTCCCCAAATTAAAAAAAAAACAAAAACAAAAACATAATAAATCAATGAAACATGGAACACAGTTTTATTCTGACATACATGGGTGGTTGGTATGAGAGTGAACTGAGAGCAACTGGTGTTTTCAAAGAGCCTTAATATACCAAGAAGTCCTGGTAATACTGTTGTAAGAAGGACAGGGGTTCAGGTCCACCGGCCCGTCCTGGGGCGAAAGATGAGGCTGTTTGCTTCCGTAAAGATTTATAGCCTCAGAAACCCCAGATAAGGGCCCTGAGAGTCAAAAATCAACTCAAAGTGAGTGGTTTCACTTTTGTTTCAGGAATATATGCTAGTATACTAGCATATATACTAGCATATACTAGCATATATACTAGCATATGCTAGTATACACAGTGCTAGGGAGACGTGAACCCTAGGTGAACCCTAGGTCCATTACTGTTGGGGAGAAAATGGCATCCCTGTAATCATTTACTCCAGATAGTGAAAGATGGACACTGCTCATTGGTTAGTTCACCCCTGCCCCTCCCCTCCCCTCAGCCAGCTTTCCTCCACACCCCCTGGAACACTTCCGTTACCTACCCTGCCTCTCCCTCTTTGTGGCTTCCTGTTGAATTTGTATCAGAAAATAGCTGAGAAACTTCAGGGTGAAGTAATGGAGCTTCAATTTTTTTTTTTAACTTGTCATTGCTTAGTGTATGCTGGTTATCATTCAAAGCAGGTTCTTAATTTTTTTATTACTGAGAATATGTACAACCAAACTCCTCCACAGCTGTCCAGTTTGGTGAGCTGGAGGACAGGCTTGGAACTCTGCAGCCATTCTTCTCCCCGCCCCCGCAGTCCTGGCCCCAGACCGTGGTTCTCTCGGGGGTGCCCGCCAGCTTTGGAGTGGCTGCTGTCGCATGGAGCCTAGATAGGTCGAAAATGAGCAAAATGCGTAAGGTGGCAGACTTCTTTTTTTTGTTAGTTAACCTTGACTGCCATTAGGTTTTAAGACTGTCAGGGCATGTTTTTGTGCAAGAGTTATCTCCGGCAAAACAGTGTGGGGCTCAGCCGCCTTCGTGTCTCTGAGAGTGGAGTCTGAGAATACGAAATTCTCGTCTGTGTTTCTTCTCCCTTTTCACGAGGGTTCCTCTGTCATGGGCATTTTCTCAAACAGGCCCACCTCACGGTGAGCCGGGCCTGGCTTTCCGACAGGAACCGGCCTTGGTGTGTTGCATCCAGAGGGCACAGCACCAGAGCGGCGAGTGGAGTTTGAACTGGCTCCACACCGCACTGCCTGGTCATCAGCTTTAAGGGTTTTTCTTTTTCTGTAAGGTTCAAGCTGTGTATCTTCTACATGTAGAATAAACACTCTTCAAGCAGTTGTGAGCATGTAGACGAGTCATTTTGTGAGGGGAGGAACTCTTACTGGTGCAGCAAGACCTGCATCCAAGTCTGTTTTTCCAAGTTTGGACTAGACTTTTACCTCATAGACCTTTCGGAAGGAAGCGGACTGTCTTGAAGAAACCAGGTCTCAACCAAAATGGCCTTTGATTTTGTGTGTGTGTGTGGCATCACTGTCCTGGTGGGAGTAGGAAGCCCAGCCTTGCTCCTGGAGAGCTGCTGCTGGATTTAAACTGTCAACCCTGTGGGCTGCAGTCCCACACACAATCACTACATCACCAGGGCTCAGCCCTTGGCCTTTGATTTTTGAAGGTGATTCTGGGAGCAGCCTGAGGTGTGTGTGACTGGATGTCTTGATCAGTTGGACATTGATCCCAGAGCTTCCCAACACAGACAGGTGTCACCCCACAAGTGTGCCCCTTCCATACAAAACCAGAGATCTAGTCTGTGCACAGAATATTTTTTAAGCCTAGGATTAGAGTCTGGAGGGTGTAGGCAGACTCTTATTTACTATCTGGATTCATCTGGGGTGGGTTGAGGTGAGGGTGGGGTGGGGAGAGCATTTTGACACCTACATTACCAGTAGCTGCAAAATGCCATTCGGTCAGGAGCCATTGACGCAGACTCAGAGATCGAGTATCTTGTTAAACCATTGCGGCAAGAGGACTAGTGCGTCCTTCCTGCCTGACTATACTCACTGAATTCCCTTTGCACATAACTCAGGCGGCTCTTCTGAAGAATGTAAGCGTTTGATGGAAGAAGTCAGTGTCAGCAGCCGAGGCAACCCAGTGAGGAGGAGAGAGATCCTGGGGACATATCGCTCACGACAGTCACGACATGAAGCCACAGGCCGGTTTCACAGAAAGACCTAGGTTCTGAATTGGAATGCACTGAATCAAAGAACGGTTTCATTTCAGTGTTTAGATAACCACCACCTTTTACTGTTTAACTGTTTAACCTGGCTTTCTACTTAAAGTTCCAAGTCTGCATTCAAGCTAAGTGTAAATTTCAAACAGCAATAAAACAAACCCCTGAAATATACTAGTGTGTTAATAGAGATTTGGAGGGCATGGGTTACAGTTGGCGGTTTCCTGTGTTTGAATACGACGTTTCCAGGGGGAAAGGGGCATTTGTCTTCAGACTCCCTTATTACCGAGAAAAGGCACTATTTTCCTGTGGTTTGTCAGAATGACATCTGTTTAAGGCTCACGAGGAGAGGTTCCCTTCCCAGTAGCTTTTTTATACACCACCCACCACCACCCCCCAGCCTTTCCAGTCCAGCTAGCGTTCAGGAACATTTTCAAATGGTTTCTGTTTCCTGTCTATTCTTGGACTTGTGAGTACAGGCACATTCTCCTGAGGTGACTCAGTCGACTGGTCAGCCATTCAGAAAACACTTGGAATGACCCTGTGAGATGGCCGTGGCTGGTGGGTGCCGACCTGCAGCCAGAGAACAGGACTAGTGGGGCTTGGTGAGGGCCTGGGGGGATGCAGCAGACGAGTGCCTTGCCAGGCAATTTACACCTCCCTGCGGTCTGGTACAGGCATGTTCCATCTGTTGACTGACATGTGTCAAGAGCACAGTTGATAGGCAGGAGCTGTGTCTTGTTCTAGACAGCATCACTGGTGTCTAGAATTGCATCCCACATGTTCTGCCTGCTGCCCCAGCGTGTGTTGGATGAAAAAAAGATTTGAATCTTGACTCTTGCACTCTAGCCGTAATCACCTTGGCCATGGGGCAGGGTCTCTCAGCCTCCATTGTACTGTCTGTGAAATGAACCTGGCCACAGAGAAGTATGACGGCCACAGATAACGCCTGTGAGGACCTCTGGTGCAACCTGCCACAGTGGATGCTCCAGGACACTTGGCTGCTGGGATTGTCAGGACTGTCACTGGACAACGTGATTCTCAGTCCACACCTTGAATCTGATTGGGAATTTCAGCTGATGGCCAAAGCTCATTGGTCGGAGGTGAAGATTCATTAGCACACAGTCACAGTGGCCACCACACCCCAGTGAAATCTCAGAACCAGCGCTCTTGAGTGGCCTTAGTAACTCCTGGTTCTGCGACTGGTGACACCAAGGTGCTGGGGCCGGACGGGATTCATTCACATGTGGACCAGAATATGTTCCCTTTGCTCTTCAACCCTTCCTCCCCACACCCCAGCCATCCCATCTAACATGATGGAAGTCTAAGATAGGAAACCAGTGATCAAGGGGGGTGGGGGTGGGGAATACACTTTTAGTCTCTCATCCCTCCAGGTAGTCTTATTTCTCATGTTTGTCAATTTGAAAGCCAAGAGGGAATTTTTGAAAGACCAGTTCCAAGGAAAACCTTTCATTGGCCCCTTAAGCCCATGAGAACACAGCCAAAGAACCCTGATCCATTAGGATGGAGGCTAACGTTTTAGGTTGTACCTAAAGGGCTCTATATATTGTGCTAATCTACAAAACAAAACCTTCAATACCGATGGGGGGTGGTTATGCACCCCCAGTTGACGGACAGGAAACTGGTCCTCAGCAGGCCTAGGTCAAACAGCCGGGAAGAAAGGGTCCTAGAATCCAGTCCAGGAAACCAGGCTCCTGGGCCCTTAGACATCGGTGTGGGAACGACACCCTTGCGTACCCTGGCACATTGAGCATCACCTCACCCCCGCCCCCCCCCCCCCCCCCCCCGACTCCCCCCGCAGAACTGGGCCCCAGGGAGCTTGAGATGGGTGTTTTTCCTTTGAGAAGGAGGCATCTATCTCGGGCAGCTTCTGTCACTACCTGGCCTTTCTCCATTCAGATATGCTCTGAGTCTGGACCGCTTGTCCAGTTCATACAGCAAAGGCCCCGAGGGGCTCCCCTACTGACCTAGAAACCGTCATTTGAAACCATGCAGTGGCACCGCAGATGGGCAGGCCGGCAGTGTGCTCCCAAGAATGGGATCGTCATGGAAAATCCGGTGGAGCTGCTCAAGCCTCTGGGCTCAGCAGGACGCGGAGCCAACTCCACGGCGACTGGGCTTGTTCACAGGGCTCTGGTGGCCAGGGAGTCCGGCTGCTGCCCCCACGAGCAGCAGGTGCACCCCCCACCCCCCGGCCAGCAAAGACTGACAGGCTCAGGAAGTCGCCGGGCAGGCTGCTCTGTCCGGAGCCACTCGATCGTGCTGGTTCTGCGTTCATGTGCAAAACGAAGTGGCCGCCCCAGAGACGTTCGTGTCGGCACTGGGCGCTCAGCCGAGTGGGCGTTTGCTGACGTCATCTTGCGTGGCCAAGCCTTGTGTTGCCGGTTTCGGGGCTGCCGTGGGCGCTGCGGCATCTACGTGCGCGCACGCGGACTGCCATCAAGCCTACGCTCGCTCCACAACGCTCCGAGAGACTTGGGGTTTCCCTAGGGTTTTTTCTCCCCGCCCCAGTGGAGCTGCTGGTGGGTGTGGCACGCTTATCCCGCTGTGTCCCCGACCTTGAGTTCCAAGGACCTTTTTCCTTCTCTTTTTCTTGGAAGCTTCCGAAGTCCAAGTGCGTTAAATATACATGACGCATGGGGAGAATTCACAGAGAGCGAGGCTCGGCCAGGTCACCAGGGGGAGGAGCCCGATGGTGCGGCGGTTAAGTGCTCAGCTGCCGACCCGAAAGTCATTAATACCCACCAGCCGCCTCTGAGGAGAAAGGGGAGACTGTCTGCCCCGGTCACAATTCACCACCTTGGACACCCTGGAGGACAGGTCACTCGGTCCTGTGGGGTCACTATGAGCCGGAATCGATTCGACTCTCAGACGGTGAGGATGCCCAAACTTCGTGGGGGCTCGGTGGTAGGAAGGGATGGAGTCCTGGTGGCTTGGAAAGTCTGGCCCTCCCAGGCCCGTCCACTGTCTCCTGACCATCCGGGCCCTTGTTTACCCGCCCTGCCCCACAATGTCGCCCCAGCCGCTTTCAGAGGGTCCTCCGAGGGTGAGTGGAGACATTTACAGGGGCGAGTTGTGCACTCGCTTTCTTCAGGGTTTTCACTTCTTAGGTTGCATTTTCCCAGTGAGTCTGGCAAGACATTCGAAGACACTGCGCCAGCGGTCTCGATGCCCGGCGCAGAACTTGTGCAGGGCTCCGGAACCAAGAGGAGTGTGACCCTGAATGTTGTTTAACCGCTAGGCTCGACCAGCGTGTCCAACACCCGCAGGCACAGGCACTCAGGTGATGTCCTGAGGTCGGTGGACACACTCCAGACCATGTCCTGAGTTAGGCTGAAGCGCTGCTCCTGGGGAAGTTGCCAATGTGAGCCCTCCCAGAGGCGCCTTGGAAGAATGGCCTGGCTGGCTGCTTCGGAGAAATGGGCCGCTGTGAACCCAGTGGGGCTCCTGCTCCTCTGCCACACCTGGGGCGGCCAGCAGCTGGACACCGAGCTGTGCAAGTATACAGCGCCTAAAGGAGCCCTGGTGGCGCGGCGATTAAGTGTTTGACGGTGAACCTAAAGATGGGAGGTTGGAACTCACCAGTGTGGGGGTGGGAGAGAAGGGCCTGGCCATCTACTCCCATCATGGAAGCAATTCTGCCCTGACCATACAGCAGCGGTTCTCAACCTGTGGGTCACTACCCCTTTGGGGGTCGAACGACCCTTTCACAGGAGTCACCCGATTCATAACTGGCAAAATTGCAGTTATGAAGTAGCAATGAAAATAAGTATGGTTGGGGAGATGACCACCACTCCAACGATACTGTAGTCAGTATTACAAGGTTGCTACTGGGCCTCAGGGTGCAGGCTGCAGAGGGAAAGCTGATCAGACAGGAACTGTATGAAAGATTCAAGGCATTAGGACGGTTGAGAACCACCTTACCACCCTCTAGGGGTCCAAAGGAACTCTTGGCTCGTGTCCTAATTCCAGCCTGGGGATATGCCATGTCAGGTGTATGGTGGCAGGTATGTGCAGGGTTCAGATGAGCTACCCAGGATGGTCATTCAGGTGGCCATCTGCGTGATGATCATGTTTCTGTATCACCTGAGGACATGTCAGAGTCCATTTCAGATCTACTCAGCCCTAACCTCAGGGAGTGGGTCTTTGGGCTCTCCTGGTTCCCAGATGCAAAGCTCTTCACCAAGTCAGAAAAACCAGTGACAGGTGACATGACCCTCTAACGTGTCCATTTGTCCAGGTTTTCACTGGAAATTGTTTTCCTTCACTTGTTCATCTTTTTTGCTCCATTTAGGGCAACTTTAAATTCCCAGAACATGTTCGCTTCTATGTCTCCTCAGTCCTCAGAAGCACCCTGTGCTAGACGACCTGCTGAGATAACTTAGGGTGGGAGTGGAAGTCGAGGGCTCCCAGACTAGGCCCACAATGCACTTTGTGGGTCTTCATAGAACGTAGGCCAGGAATCAGGACTGACACGGGTGTGCTCCCCTTCTACCTGAGCACCCTCGGCGACACCTAGCACAGATGAGATGCTTAGTATTGGTGGCAATTAAGAAAGGGGGAGAGGCTCTTCTGGACTGACTACTGAAGCGACGACGCTCCTGTCGAGTGGTTTCTTGCCCGACCCCAACCCTCAATGTTGGGTTTGAGTTGTGCTGCGTGGGGCGGTTGCCGGCTGGCAGCTGAACAGAGTGCGTTGCTGGAAGAGGCAAACAGTCCGGGAAGGTTGGGTTGAAGGACCAGGGTTGCTTGGTTGCAGTGAATTGCAATCAGTATTAAAAATCGCTATGGGGGCTCAGGGTGCAGGCTGCAGAAGGAAAGCTGATCAGACTGTGAAGCTGCAGAGGAACTGTGCGGAGCAGGTGCAGCAGGGCCCAGCCTCTTATTACGAAAATATCCAGGGGTGGGCGGCTCACAACGCCACCAGCACACACCCAAGAGCAGAAGCTGCACCACCCTCTTCCGGTTTCAATGGCTGAACATCCTTAGCTTCCTTTGCGTCTTACATCCTGTTGCCCAATTCTTGGTTCTGAAACTAGAGGGTGCCCTCTCCTTGTCCCCAGCTTTGTTTCTGTCTTCTGATCCCTCCTGGGGAGTTCTCTCTTAAACACCTAGACAGACAACAATGGCAGTGTGGCCGTCAGAGCAGAAGAACCGGCGGCTGGTTTTTCAGCAGCAGATTGCCGGGCCTTTCTTCTGCGGTGCTTCTGGGCAGACTCGAACCTCCAGCTGTCCCCATCAGCAGCAGTGCCTCCCACGACTTCATCTAGCCTTGCCCTCCTGCTGAGACGCTGCCTTTCCACTATACGGAAGCACCCTACATTTGAACAAACGCTCAGCGGCGATGTTGAAAGAATAATACATGCTTCCATTGGCCAGGCCCAGACAGTGGACCAGCTTCTTACCTGCCAGTGTAAGAATCCCCGGGCGGGGAATCAATGAGCCACCCATGAGCGGAAGCATCAACATTCATAAGTGGGTGCATGTCACTCAAGGACTTTGTTAGAATGGATATTCCGATTCGGTTTATCTTGTGTGGAAAGACAAAAGACCAGTCCCAACCTGGATGATGGATCCGGAGCCCTGGTTAGCAGTGAGCCCCCCTGCAGGACTCTTCCCAAGTACAGTGTCCCTGCAGAACACATGGTGACCACCTGCCATGGAACCCATGCCCACTCACAGCGACCCCTTAGGACAGAGTGGGGTTGGCTCCACGGGGATTCCGAGCCCTGTGCATGGTTAGGGGAGCAGCCAGCCTCTGATGATCAAGCCGCTGGCAGGTCTGAACCCACAGGGCCGCTTCCAAAACCTGGGTCTGAAACTCAGCGTGGCCCTCTGAATGATCTCATCACACCTGTGAAGCAGAACCTCCCTGTGATGACATGGAAGAGCGGGCAGCACAGAAAACCCGTGGAAGAAGGCGCAGGGAGGCTTCCCAGCTACAACCATGTGATTCTTGGTCAAGTCCAGCATGCTCCCTGTTGCCTCAGGAGTCCCGCCTGTGTGGGGACACCATGCCCACCTGGAAGGCATGGCTCGGTAGCAGAGAACTTGCTGGAAGTTTGCTAGGTTACCCGCGAGGGCCAGGTAGAGCTGACTGTCCTGGGCGGCAGCCTACCTTCGTCCAGGCCACCCTCTGGGTAGGAGCTCTCCGACCCCACACAGAGCGCCCTGGTCAGCCTACACCGCGACAGGAGGGTCAGATGCTTGCCGAAGGTCAGCTGTCATTGTCCCCAAATGTATTCATGCCACTCTTATTGATGACTACATTCTTTAATGATCATCCAAAGCACTGAAGTGTGAGCTGAGAATTGTTGATGAACTTTTTGAATGCTTAGAAAGGTTCAAAGTCAAGTGCTGAAACATTGCAGCCAGATTTAGGCGTGGTCGAGAACGGTTAGAGACGGCTTCCCGGCAGAGGTCTAGAGGGTGAAGGCAGGGAACAGCTGGCTCTCAGATGGCTTTTGTGTTGTAAGTTCTTACCTTTCTTAAGAAACAAAAAAGTGGGGCAGGTAAAGCGTTCTGACTGTGACTTAGTGAAGGGGCAGGACTAAATTAGCAAGCTCTTACATCAAAAAGGTACCCCGATGCCTGACATTGTGCTTATGTGCTAAGTCACCAACCACAAGGTCAGCAGTTCAAAACCACCAGCACCTCTGCAGGAGCTCTTCTCCCATGCAGTTAGCCATGGAAACCCTGTTCTGCGGGGTCCCTGTGAGTCGCAATGGACTCAATCACAGCTGGTACGTGCATGAAACCCGATCCCCTGTGGCGCAGTCAAGTAAGCGAAGGGCTGCTGACCATAAGATCGGCAGCTCCAACCCACCGGCTGCTCTGAGGGAGCACTTGGAGGATGTCTACCTACCCCTGTAAAGATGGACAGATGCAGAACCCCTATAGGGGGCTCCAGTGGACTGGAATCATCTCAGTGATGGGGTTTGTGGGGTTTTGCATTAAAAAAATGAGGCAGAACTTGACTGTCATTCAGTAGAGAAGGTGGGGTGGGGGTGGGGGGGTGGAGTTCAAAGCCAGCCATGTATTAGGCACTGTCCAGCTGCTGGGAGTACAGACAATTCACAGCCGCCAGGTTGGTACTGACTCAGTAACTATAGAACTGCAGAGAACTTGTCCCTGTGAGCTTTGAGACTGTCACTTTATGGGAGGAAAACCCCGTCTTTCTCCCTGGGAGGACATAGCTGTGAACAAAGGGGACAGCATTCCGCGCCTCTGTGGGGCTTTCCTTCTACTAGTGGGGTGGCAAATATATCAGGAGAATGTCAGAGGGCTGCTTTGGAGTAAATGGAAGTCAGGAAAGGGAGTAGAGCCCTGGTGTAAAGCCAGAGTTGCTGTTCTAAGTGTAGAGGTTGGAGAAGGCTCACTGGGCAGGGGACCTTTAAGCGAAGACTTGAAAGAGAAGAGAGAACAAGTCACCTGGATATCTCGGGGGAAAGCATTTTGGCCCAGAGACAGCAAGTGCAAAGGTCCTGAGGCAGAAACATATTTGCTCTTCAGGGACAGCAAGGAGGCCAGGGTGCCTGGAACAGGATGGGGGGAGGTACAAAGGAGCAGGCAGTGAGACCAGGGAGGCAGTGAGGGACAATTTGGAGGTCCATTTGTTTGGGGGCACTGGAGCCATTTTAAAGAAACTGCAATTGGGTGAGTGGAAGCTGTGGGAGGGCTTTGAGAGGTGGACTAATAAATGATTTGTTTTTGGAAAGATCACACTGGCTGATCTGCTGAGAATGGACTAGAAGGGATCAAGAGGAGAAAGAGATAACTTAGCGAACTTGATCGGTCCAAGGGGAGAGATGATGATGGTGGCAGTTTGGACAAGGGTGTAGCAGGGGAGGTGCAGGCCTGGGATTCTGGGTATGTTGTACATCCCTTTCCAGGTCGAGTCAGGAGGACTCACTGGGGATCAGATGTGGCACGGAGAGAGGTCCCAAGGATGAGCACAGTTTATTTGCCTGCCCCAATGCAAGCATGGATTTATGTGTCCATTCATTGAGGCACAGACACGTCCAGGTGGTTGAATGATGTCCTAAATGACTGCCATGAGGGCCAGTTTGCAGTGTGTGTGTGTAGAATTAAACACTGGCCAGGTTAAATTTGAGGTACCTACTAGATACACAAGGGAAGATGTGAAACAGCCAATACAAGATACATCTGGAGTTCAAAGAAAGAGACCCCTGTGGAAGAACCAATATAGAAGTCTACAGTGTGACCACGGTATTTAGAGCAGTGCTGCTGAAATCCCCAAGGACGCTGGTAGAGAGAAGTCCAAGAATTGAGTCTTTGGACCCTACTCTGAGTGTTTGGAGAGTTTCAGAAGAAGTCAGAACATACAAAGGAGCAAACACTACATAAGAGGAGAAGACTGTGAATCACATGGAGAATGGGTCTCAGGGAGGAGGGGTCATGGCTCATCGATGTGGTCATGGTGATGTCCCATGGAGATGAGGAGTGGGATCTGGCCATTGAAGGGAGGTCCCTGGCGATTGTGATGAGAGCAGATTGATGGAATAGTGGGAGTAAAGATCTGAATGACATCAGGAGCAGGTGACCTGTAGACAACAAGGACTGAGAATGGAGTTTCCTTCTGAAGGGGAGCCAAGAAAGTCCCAGCAGGAAGAAATAGTGTCTTTGAATGGTGATGGGAAGGATACAGTAAAGCAAGAGAAACTGAGGGTGCGGGGTAAGGGGGGCGGGGAAGGATGTTTGGAACAACACGTCCACGGACGTGGAAGGCAATGGTGGGATTCAAATAATCTCGCAACCAGTTTGCAGCCCTAATGACCGTTTATAAAAAATAGATATGCCCAAAGGTAATTTATTACTTCATACGGGTAATACTGAAGTAAGAACAATACTACATAAATAATGTTGTAAGAAATAGTTTAAAATATATTCATGAAAAGTATTATATAATACCCAACCAAAAAAACAGTAAACCTTAGTATGTTTCCATACTGGTTCCCGATTGATACCCTCACTTGCAATAGCCTTTTCTGAGCATCGGCTGTGTGATTCAGCCTGCGCTCTCCTCCTGTTGTAGGAGAAGGACCCCATGGCTGTGGACACAGGCCAAACAGGGGCAGGAGTCACTGTTCTTGACAGATGAGAAGCAGACCACTCTGAACATAGATGTTTATCTTTTGGGGGGGGGGGACACCTTTCTGCTTCTGCTGAATTTACCAGCAACTGTTCTGACCATATAGTTAGGTCTTTGAACACTTTCAGGAATTGCGTAATCCGTTCATCATATCTCATGGGAACTTGGGGTGCAGCACAAAGTCGAAACGAATGACAGCAGGTTGCTCTCTGGTTGTTTGGCTCTTTTTTCTCTTGACATATGTTTATTTACTGAAGTAAACACGGGAAGAAAAATGTATTTCATCAAAACTGTGGTGAGTTTTAGGAAGTGAATATTTCAAGAATAGTTTTAATTTTTTATAGTAATGGACATTACTACAGGCACTTAGCATACACTATAGCACAGATGAACGTTCAAAAAGAGTACGGGGAGTAAATAGGGGATTTGTGTATTGCGCACCTTCCTAGCCACCCAACTTTAGAGAGAACTCTGATTACAAGTGCCATTTTTAAACAACCGACTTGCCGAACTCAACAAAGAATTAGGTCAGAGAGTGGTTCTGTTTGGCTTATATCTTTCAGTGTCTGGCATAGTGTGATTTGATCACTGTGGATGATAATTAGGAATTTGAGTGTCTGGCCCATTGGGTATGCAGACTCGTGCCCAGCACAGCCCCATGGCCTCCCTCTGAACCAGAGAAGCCCAGGTGTAGAGGCAGAAACCTGAGTCGGATCAGGACACGCCTCCCCTGGATGCATGGAGATGTTTCACCCACAGGGAATACTTTCTGGGGCACTTCAAGGGCTTAGGCCAAAGACCTTCCTCGTGCCTTCAGACTTCACCACTTGGCCTATGGTCAGCCAAGTGGAGCGCATGCTTTGGGGACAAACCACCCCTCCTCTTGGGAAGCCCACTGCGTTTGGGCACCTCTCAGTTTCACTGCCTCCTCAGACAAGGCAGAACTGCCCCTGTGAGTTTCTGAGGCTCTTGACTCTTTATGAGAATCAAAAACTCCATCTTTCTTCCACCAGATGGCTGATTGTTTTGAGCTACTAAGTCCGAGACTACAAACCTTTAAGATTGCCAACCAAGACACGTAATCACTGTGCCACCAAAGCTCCTTATTCAAGCCCCCAAATCCTCCAGACGCATGCCTGGTTGTTTCATGAGCCTGAATGTGGAGGACAAGCAATCGGGCTCCTCTCCCACCTCAGCTGCTGGCCACTGTGTGGGGTTGGGCAAATTGCCTGACTTCTCTCTGCCTCTCTTTCTTGTGGGTAAAAAACCAGCAGCAGCACCTGTGAAGTGCTTGTAGATGTGGCGCTCTCTGCCCTATCAGACATGGGCTCAGTGTGAGGCTTGTGGCCACCTGGACGTGCCGGTAGCTAGCCATGGGGCACAGGATTTGGGCCAGGCACAGCCACCATCTCGGAAATCGCACTCTAGTGCAGGAGAGGCTGCACAGAACACACAGGGAGGGCTTTCATTCCGTGTCTGCAGCTGCCTGCCTCTGGGCTCCTGGGACTAAACCAGACATCAGCGCCCACTGGGGTCACCTGTTGGGAAGCCTGTCGTAGCAGTGAATGGTTCCCAGAGAGGTCTGGGCAGCCCGCAGTGGACTCAGGTGCTAGGGTCACATCATTGAACATCTCTAGGAGTCTGAAACGTAAGTTGAACCGTCCCAGGCCCAGCTAGACAGCTGACCTGTTAGAGGGCACTGAGATACAGGAGGGGCGCAGGGGTCTTAGGCTATGAGTATGTGAGGGGCGAGGTAGGGGGGGAAGGTACCAACTGTGTGATATCCAGTGTCCTGCACACCCTAGAATGGGCTTGGAGGCACACAGCCAGCAGGCCTTTGCGTGACAGCTCCAGCTCTGCCTGGTTCGCCGGGCCATCAGGCCTGCGCAGCGCTCTGGTGACAAGCCCTCCAGATGCCTCGGGCAGTGACTGAGTTGCCTTGAGCTCCATGAGGCTGTGCAGGAATGGCCCCCCTCTTACCATGAGCATCTTCGACCTGGCACCCAAGTTTCCCCATCTCCTAGCCTGGGTGCCAGAGACCAAGATCTACAGTCTTGTAACCAGGACATGTACCACAGAAGGCACAGGGGGCTCTCAGCAGCCACAACTCATACCTGATGAGGCCTGAGCTGTGCTTTCCTCTGCCTCTGGCGTGAACCTCTCACTCCGCTGTGGCCTGGTGCTGGGAGCTCCTGTCGAACCGATTGCCAGCGAGCGGCCTTTTGTGCCACAGGAGGCGGTATCCTCCTCAGCGTCACTGTGGAAGGCCATCAATACAGCTGTTGTGTGATCATCCCAGCAAGGATCTCGCACACGTCTTCCCTGGCCCTCTGCTTCCCAGACAGGCCTCTCCTCTCGCCAGTGATGCTCCTGGAGATGGGGCCCTGGGGCTGTCATGGTCACCAGTTGGGTTGTGGACAGCAATGTCTGTGACTCAAAACTGCCCGTGACTCCTCAGGCGAAAGACGAAGGTCTCTGAGCCCATAAAGGGATCCAGTCAGGGAAGCCCTCAGGGGCAGCTCTACAAGAGTGGGGCCCTGTGAGTGAGCATCAACCCCACGGCAGTGAGGTTTTGTTTGGAGGTGGAGGTGTGTCCATTGATAGGAACAATAATTTTTTGTGAACCATCGGGGGGTTTTTTTTGGCTATGGTTTGAAAGTAGGTTGCCAGGCCTTACTTCCTAGTCTCCCTACCTGCTCCGCTGAAACCAATCCACCACGAGTGACCTGCTGGCATTCGAAATGCGAGTGCCTGAGTTAGTAGTAGAGCAATGTAAAGGCCATCACAGTTTGACAAACTGACAGACAGGAAGTGGGTTTAGAACCACATAATTGTTAAACGGTGGAGTGGTCATTAAAATCAAAGCAATGTCTGGGTAGCATTTCACCTTTTAAAAGAGCGTTTGCATCGGGATCTCCTACTGACTGCGGTGGGAATCTGCTTCTCATTCTCCCATCCATCCTGACACATGCGTGATTCCTAGTTTTCTGGTTGCTCCCCTTTCAGGTACTTCGTTCCATTTGAGGAAAGCTGTCTGCCCCCACTCTGCGAGAGGGAATGGAGGGGTCAGGCTGAGAATCTTGCTACAATGGATGGCTGCACTTTGAGCGGTATATAGAGGAGAGGGGACTGGCAGGCCACAGGAGTGGACTTTCCACCTTTGGGGCGCTTCTTCCAGCAGGGCACTTCTTGGGCAGTGACTGTGTCCTGCAGATTTAAACTGAACTCAGCGAGATGTGAGGGTCTGGAGATGGTAGTGGCCATGGGAGGATTGAGCTGTGCAGCTGAGTTTTCGGAATTGTGGGACACATGGACATATCGGACTGTGGTTTGGGTGGGACTTTGGACAGTGAAGGAAATCTCACAGGGAACCAGTCTTTGAAAGACTGGGTCCTTGAACAAAATGGGTGGGTGGCTGCATGAGTGGAAGGATGGTAGTTGATGGGTGGCTTATTGGATAGCTGCCATCAAGTGAATTCCCACTCAAGACAACTTTAGGCACAACATAATGAAATGCCACCCAGTCCCTCTCCATCTGCATGCTCACTTATCTGCTCAAGTTCACCCCTAAGGCTCTCGGGCCAGTCCATCACACCGAGGGTCTTTCTCACCTTCCTTTGAGCTTCATTCCAACACACAGAATGATCCACCACCATTCCCATCACCAGCACTTTACCTATCACCTGTCCCCATCATCTCTGCCAACATTACCCTCAACCTTACACCATCACCTTCCTCACCACCATGATCAACACAACCCCATCATCATTCCTGAACCAATACCACCCCACCACTACCCCTGTTGTATCACCTTTCCTCCCACCATTATTACCTCCAATCCCATCACGAACTCCATCATTGCCTTACACCATCACTGCCACCATCAGTGCCCTCACCAACCGCCGCCTCCTGATGATATGTCCACAGCAATCCGACTTCACGGTATTCTCTTGTGATCCATATGGGTTTCATTGGCTGATTTGGGGAAGTGCTGGCAAGGCCTTTCTTCCTAGTCCATCTAAGACTGGCCGTGCCACTGCAGTTGGTCCACCATGGATGAACCCGCTGGTATTTGAGCTTCTGGTGCTAGTGCCTCAATGGGTGAGAAGGGAATAGATCTGAACCACCCCCCAGGGCCCGCCAGTCTGAAGGGGAGTCCGGCAGGCTGGAGCAGTGGCAGAGAGCACAGCACCCTGGCTAGGGAGCCTTAGGAGGGGTCCCTGACTCCCTGGACCCTTATCCCATGCCGTCCGTTGCTCCGTCTGACGTCCTGCACATCGCTACCGCCTGCTGCTAGGTTGATCCCTGACTCATGGGGAGCTTCTTACACAGAGGACTGGATCCCTGCTCAGGCCTGCGCCGTCTGCACCATTGGTGAATCGACACTTGTGATCCTTAGGGTTTTCACGGGCTGATTGTGAAAAGTAGATCTCCCTTCCCAGTCTTCATCTGGGCCTCTAGATTCTGCAGGAAGTTCTGCTGACACCTGTTCCCAGCATTGTGGGGCAGGGGTGGTGGCTCCAGGGGCTGGGAAGGGGCCAGGGAAGGCAGGATTCTCCC